>JAYMSV010000731.1:0-15317 GCA_036897745.1 Erodium moschatum | reverse complement strand
CGGGAGACCGAAGGACCGGGGCGTGGTCCGTCCCCGGGTCGTTCCTACATCAGAATGTATATCTCTCAATTTCCTTCAATTTCATATCTTACGGGCGAAAATCGGATGAAAAAGTTATGCCCTTCACTAGATCAGCCAACCTCAAAAAACTCCTTAAACCGATTTTCCCTCCATTTTAAACCTTTTTTCGATTAAAGAACCTACAAAACAAAATGAGAGAAAAATTGTTCAAATCACACAAACCCGGGACTAAAAACCTCAAGAATGTGGGCTAAAAACATCCAAAATCGATGCATTTTATGTCCACATCACTGAACTCCACGACGTGTAGCTTAAGGGAACACAACATGGACTTGTCTAGGTTGGGCTTTCTAGATACCGATCACGAGCTCTGTGTGTGGCCCAAATGTGGCCTTGTTAACAAACCCACTGTGTTTATTTTGGCTCCTCTCTTTGTCTCCATGGCGTGGAGTCAACCGCTACATGGCGTGGACCTTCGACATCCGTTCTTTTCTCTCTGCTTTGTTCCTTTCCTTTCCTGCACAAACCTAGTCCCTCATAACCTCACATTAAAAATGTAAAAAGAAAGACTATAAAAGTGGTAATATAAAATGTAAGGGAAATAGTTAAGAAAACGTGAAGTAAATTTAATTGCTAGCGTTGGAATGCCTTCCAACTAGCGCCTTTGTTTAACGACATTGGCTCGACTGGAAGACAAAAAATTTCTCGATCGCCAAGGCAGACTCATCCCGCTATTGTATCATAGTATTTCTTTATTTGGTGTCTATTGACTTTAAGTACTTCCTTGCTCCCGTCCTTTTGGATTTCAACTGAGCCATGAGGATGCACTTTAACTATAATATGAGTTCTTGGCCATCTCTTGTTTAACTTGACTTGATTATCTCCTAGTTCACACTTATATAACAAGACTTAATCTTCGAGATTTCATACACATTCATACGAAGTTATTCTAACTCCTAAATTTCGAAGAGTCTTCTCTTTCCTAGAGCTACAAACCCCGAGTTTAACTTCTTTATTGCCTAGTGGGACTTATGCGCTAGCTCGAGCGACAAGTGACATGCTTTTCCAAAAACAAGTCGGTAGGGAGACATATTTAATGGAGTCTTATAGGCTATTCTATATGTCCACAGTGCATCATCAAGTCTTAGTGACCAATCTTTCTTATTGGGGTTGATCGTCTATCCAAGGATTATCTTGATTCCTCTATTAGGTAACTCTGCTTGTCTATTTGCCTACGGGTGATAAGGAATTGATAACTTGTGCTTTATCCCTAATCTCTTAGTGGTGGCTTTCAATAGTCGATTTCTGAATTGAGAACCCGATAGCTAATAATAGCATGAGAGGTCCCAAATCGCAAGAAGAGATTCTTCACTAGAAACCTGACAATTGTTTTGGCATTGCAGTCTACACATGCTTCTGCTTCCACCCATTTAGAGACATAGTTCATACCAAGCATAATATACTTCTTTCCTTGAGAGGATTTGAAAGGTCCAATAAATTCAATACCCCAAACAGCAAAGAGCTCGATCGCGAGAATATTTGTCAATGGCATTTCATTTTTTTCTGTAGCGAGCTCATCCGGTGACAAGCGTCACAACACATGGCGTACTTTTTAGCATCCTTGAAGAGTGTGCGCCACCAGAATCCTGACGAGATGACATTTTCAGTTGTTCTTTGTCCTCCTAAGTGTCCTCCGGATGGTTCATCATGAGACGCCTTCAAGATATTCTGCATTTTGATTTTAGAGACGCATTTCCGAGGCATTAGATCAACTCCTTTTTGAAACAAGTATGGCTCGTTCCAATAATATGACTTGATATCTTTCATAAAAAAATTCTTTTGATGCATGTCCATATCTCCATGAAGTTCTTCGCAATCAAGATAGTTAACATAATATGCATACCATGGGGTTGTAGACTGCACTTTGAGTTTATACTGGTCCTCATCTGGGAATTCTTCTCAGATATCGTCCAAGATAACCTCATCCCTCTCATTTTCTAACCTTCATAGATGGTCTGCTACTTGATTGGCAGTTCTTTCACGATCTACGATCTCTATATCAAATTCTTTTAGCAAGATAACCCATTTAATCAACCTTGCTTTTAAGTCCTTTTTTATACCAAATACTATATGTTTGAATGATCAGTGTGAACTATGATTTTAGAGCCCACCATATATTTTATGAATTTTTCAAAAGCAAAGACCATCGCGAGCATCTCCTTTTTGGTGATTGTGTAGTTCACCTGATGATCATCATTGAGTGGGCGGCTCACGTAGTAATTAGGATGGAAAACTTTATCTTTGCGTTTCCATATGTCTGCTCCTAATACTTAATCGATACTATCACACATTGCCTCAAATGGTGATGTTCAATCAGAGAGTCGCCATAATAAGGGCTGACACTAACTTGTCTTTAAGTTCTTGGAATGTTGCGAGAAATTCTTCGTCAAAGGGAAATTTAGCATCCTTTTCCAGCAAATGGCAAAGGGGTTTGGCAACTTTGGGGAAATCCTTTATGAATCGTCGGCAGAATCCAACGTGTCCCTGGAAACTCTGGATGCCTCTAATAGATACAGGTGGAGGTAGTAGTCGAATAGCATCAAGATTTGCCTTATCAACCTCAATACCTTTCTTCGAGATGCGATGACCTAACACAATTCCCTCCTTTACCATAAAATGAAGTTTCTCCTAGTTGAGCACAAGGTCTGTTTGCTCGCATCTCTCCAGGACTCGATCCTGAATGTTCAAGCATCGAGTATATGGATCTCCGAAAACTAAGAAATCGTCCATGAAGATCTCCACGCAATTCTCGATCATGTCAAAGAATATAGACATCATGCATCGCAGGAATGTGGCAGGTGCGTTGCACAGACCAAACGACATAGAACATAATGCAAATATTCTGAATGGACACGTGAAAGTATTTTTCTCGTGGTCCACCAGATTGATGGAAATTTGATTATAATTGTTGTATCCATCCAAAAAATAGTAAACTCATTGCTTGTCAGACGTTCTAGCATATGATCGATAAATGGTAGGGGGAAGTATTATTTTGTGAACTTGTTAAGCCTTTTGTAGTCAATGCAAACTCGTTATCCTGTGATTGGTCGAGTTGGGATCAACTCACCTTTTTCATTTGGCTCCGCAGTATATCCACCCTTGTTTGGAACATATTGAAGTGGGCTTACTCACTTAATGTCTTATATGGGTAGATAATTCATGCACCAAGCAACTTGATGACTTCTTTGAGAACCCCTTCCTTTATGGCTGGGTTTAGCAGCCTCTGATGTTCCACGAAACTAGCATTCTCATAATCCCAAATGATTTTGTGCACATACATCTAATCAAGGATTGATGTCTTTTATGTAAGTTATTGTCCATCTCAACACTTTATTTTGCCATTTTAAAATTTGAAGCAACGCGTTCTCTTAGTCTTCTTGGAGAGCAGAAGAGATGATAAATGGTAATGTATTGTCTTCTCCTAGGAAGGCATACTTAAGGCTGTGTGGTAGGACCTTTAATTCAAGCATCAAAGCTTCCTCAATGGGTGACTTCTTTTTTAAAGCTTCATTCAACTCCATATTGTGTGACATAAACACCCATATACAAATGTGAGGTCTTACAAAGTGAGATTCAGTGCATTAGTAGTCATTGAGTAGTCGAGATGAGGTATGACTTGCAAAATGGCTTCCGCTTCCCAAACTTTTACTATGCTTACTCTGTCGTGCTTATGCTTCTAGGTCAAGATTTCATTAAAATATCTCCTGAATTCAGGATTAACTTCTACCAAATCAAGGAGTGGTAAGGTAATAACAACTTCTTTCAATCGCTCCAAGAATTTGGCGAAATATTCAGGATGACGTTTTGACTTTCTCTTTCGGACCAACGCTTGCGGGAATAGAGGGGTTGATTTTTCAGCGAGAGGCAAGACCTTTGGTCCTCGAGGTGTCTCCTGAGTGCTTACTTTCTTTTCTGGTTCACGGTCAGTTGTTATCTCTTCGTTTACTTCCTCACTTGTTTATGTTGAAGCATCATCAATTTTCGCATCGATGAGAACTTATGGTTCTTTGGCTTCATCATCGATAGGTCGTTCGGGGATCACATACCCGGTGCTGCTTCGAAGAGTTACAACTTCTACATCTCATCTCCTCATTATGAAGGGGGATTCTCGCTTGTGAGCTCTGGTCATTGTGGAGCACATTTGGCTTCATAAATTGGCTCTAGAGTTGTGGAGATATTGGCGGGTTTTTCACACCCTTCAACCATCACTCTCGAAAACACAATTATCTCCTCGTTGTTCATGGCGTTTGTTTCACTTAGACAAGAGAAATTCATTAGGTTGAGCTCAAGACCTTATTCTCTTTGTATTATGCTCTCTGGAAGTTTGTTGGTTTTGTCGAACTGGTTGAAACTTCATTTCAACGTGATTTACTTCTATTGATTTTCCCGTTTTCTCCATTTCTGTCTATTAAGAGCAGTTTGTTGATAAGCTTTAATGCCTTCTGAGGATCCTGGTCACAACGAGTTTCATGAGCTGTGGAGTCTAACAGTTGTTGGTCCTCAGAGTTCAACCCCTTATATAAGGAGTGCATTATTATTCTGGGGGATAGTTCATGGCTTAAACATCTCTTGAGTAAGCTACTAAATCTAGACCAAGTATGCAGGAGCTCTTCCTTGATCGCAACCTTAACTCCATGATCTTGGATAACACATCATGTGGGAATAAAAATGAGAGTATTTGTCCAGAAAGGCTTCTCTCAGTGATGTGGCCATTCAGCTGGCAGTACCAATTAGAGGCTTTACCCGTTAGTGTGTCAACAAACAATCTATTGCACACATATTCCGTATAGATTGCGCATGAGCAAGAATCTTCGAAAATACGCTAAAATTCTTTAAGATGTTCTATGGAATCTTCAGTTGGAGACCCGACAAACTTTGAGATGTGCCATTGCACTACACTTAGCATATGCATGGTAATTTTGCATTTAATAAGTTTCTTGGGAGTTGTTCTTCTCGGCGTATTTCTGCCATATTACCTACCTGAATGGGAACAACTTTCGTGTCTTGACCTCCTATAGATCTCATGACAACAATCGGTACTTGATTTCACAAGTCGGTACCGGTTGTGTTGTGCTGAACGTGAGGAGTTTTGAAATTGAAGTAACTAAAAATTAATGAGTAGCCAAGTTAAAGTACTAATATAAAAACTAACCCGAAAAACTAATTGCCCAGACCAATCTATCGATTCTTCTCAGCAACGACGACATTAACTTGCTGACCAAACCGGGTGCATATAAAATAGGTCAAAATTACGATACTAAATACACTTTGGTCCTACACGCAAGAGCACGAAGTCGAAAAGTAGTATTTTGGACAAGTCCAGGTCGATCCCACAGGGACCAACGGTAGTGAGGTTAATCCAGTAATTGTTTCTTGGTGTAAGCGGTCAATTCTTTGATAGTTATGAAGGATTGTAGGAGTTATCTAGAAAATTGTAAATTTTCTAGATAACTCAAAAGAGATTTCTATTTCTTAGAGAATTACTATTCTAAAGTTTTGTTACTAATTGTAGTTGAAGTTTTTATCCTACAAGATTCAAGGGTGCTAACTCCCTTATCAATCTTCTTACTTGCTCTTTTGAACTCGGATGTCATTACGCGTGATGTGTAGATGAATTAGCAAAAGACCATGAATTGGTGTTATACCAACTAGGGAGGTTTCCATAAATAAGAATTGCAAAAACTACATCTAACGTGGTGAATGAATAGTTGATCCACCCATGGTCATGCCCACCATTGGTCATGATTCAGGTTCTTATCTGCATTAAGTCCTCATCTAGTATCTTAGCATCATCGATCCTAGTCCACATCAAAACTTTCTAGCTAATTGACCAATTCTCTCGTTCGTTCTCAAATGATTCATGAGAGCTCTATCTCTCATGAGTATACACATTGGCTGACACAAAAAGATGCTAGCACAAAAATTCAATTAAGCCCAATATAAAGGTCATTCATGTCCAGTAAACATCTTAGAATTGAAAGCAAAGTAGAAAAAATATCAAAGTTTCTTTAGCACCCATGATAGTGGAACAAGCCCAATACCATTTTTAAGCAAAGATATGTCATGTTCAAGTCAAATAAGATAGTTTAAAAGTTTAGGAACACACATGTCAAGTATTTGGAGCTCAAACTGGGCACAACTTGTCCCAAATCTTCCTCGTGTTGCCATAGGATGATGGTGATGGATGGATGCACTCGAGAACCTTGGTTGGATCTTCTTCTCCTTGCTTTAATCTTGCCCTCTTGGTCTTGCAAACCTTTCCTAGAGAGGGATCTTTTGAATCTCTCTTCTTTCTAGATCTAAAAACTTTCCAAAATGTCGCTCTCCCTAACAAATGACGGCTGCTGGAATTTGTACTGATTAGCAAGGCTCCACGGTGTGAAGGTGCGTATCGGAGGCGTGTTTCAGTACGACATGAGGTTGCACGACGTATGGTGTGAAATGAGAGTTTCAAGGTGTGGAAGGGAGCACCTGCAATAAGTGAGCCTTTTATCTCCAAGCTCCACTCCTTGCCGAACCTAAAACGAAATTAAAGAAACACATCAGTACTAACATTCGGTCTTAAAGTAAGCTTTGCACCCACTTGAAGGATCCCTTTCCCGTAGCCAGTTGTAAGCAAAACCTCATTCACCTTCTTCTCATCCTCCATCATCTCTTCAAACTGTCCCGTCGTAGTTTCCCTTGAACATGCATACATCAATAATGTAAGATCATCATATCTGAATTTCATGTACCAGTTCTCATATATGTGCCTCATGCAGAAGCGACACTTAGCATAAGGCAACCACTCCTTGAAGAGTTAAACCAAATCCTATATAAAATCACAGTTAGTACGAGTACTGAGTTGAGAATATGAATAATTGACTACAAAAAGGTATTAAACTGAAAATACCTTATGCCTATTTGAGATGAACACCCAACCTCGAATCTCTTCCAAACTCATAGTCGTCAAAGAACTCTTCCAAGAACCACCTCCAAGAGTTCTTGTTCTCTTACTCAACAATAGCGAAAGCTAATAAGAACATCCTGTCGTAAGCGTCGAACCACACAATTTCTAGGAGTTGGTCATCGTACCCCCTTCAAATGGCGGTCATCAAACCCTACTAACGATCTACAACCAACTAGAAAACCATCCTTATGTGCCTTGTAACGTATGTACAAGCTCAAGACGGTTTTTTGTAGGCTCTGGTGGGTAAATTTCATGTTCAATCATCAACTTCGCCTTAGTGTCCTCATTCGTCCTCCGAATCATTTCACAATATGTGAATAATTCGTCATATTGTCACGCAATATCCCCAGCTATGATGCTTCTCGCTATATAAATAGTCCGGTAGAGATGCATCTTCTCCATTTTGATACCTCCCAGAACCTTCCCAGATGAATACACAAAATGTAGAGTTCCATGTCTGCAACTAAGTAAAGATGAATATCTCCGACTTAATTTACCTCCATTAATGACTTGTTCCTCTTCCAATGGAGTGTCTGTGGGCTAATACCCAAGTTGACGAACTATGCCCATTAATTTGAAGTAGCATCATTCGTTTTCAATTATGACAAACGGTTACCCCCTTTGTATTCATTGTTATCCCCTAAAACTTTTCCACCATTTCGAATATAATCAGGTCTGATGAATAAACACAATGGCTGGTTCTATTTTTTCTCCCAAATAAATCTCACCCAAAACTGAAGAACTTAACGAATTACGCTAACAATATCAAAATTAGAAAACCTAAATCTCTATTCTAAACCATTACTCTAACACATCAACCTTGATTAGATGTAAGAAGTAAGAGCACTCACCTGCCGCCGGTTCATTTCTGATGTTCCTGGCACCAACGTCCTCTTTTCCAATAGACCTTGGCTCGCGCAAGAAGCTTTTCCAACAACATATCTCTATCTCACTTTTTCTTCCTTGGGTTTCCAACAGAACAAGTGAACGAGGGTTTAACTTATTGTTAGAAACAAGTATTTTAAGTGAGGGGTAAATCTATACATCTCAAACTAACACTGATCTAACGAAATGTAGTACACTGAAAAATTGCAAAAGTAAAGCTATCTCTCCAACAAACAAACAAAAACTAGTTTAATGTGAAAATTCCTTAATCTTGTCACAAGAATAAGACATTTATTTCAGCACACCAATTTAATTGTCATCAACTTCTTGCACTACTAGATACTTTGGGGGACAATTTCTTATGTCTTAAGCTTTAAATTAGCATCTAAAAACTTTCATCAGATAAAAAAACTTCATAACTTTTTTCACCAAATTAATCCACAAAGTACTAACATGGTATCTAGAAATAAAATATCCTTACTTAATGCATTGACTAACATAGTTTCACATTTCCATGTCAAAAAATAAAGGACAAAAAGTACAGATGCTAAATCATGATGGAAGGAAAACATGACTTATAAATAAATAAAAGCGCAGAATCCTAATATGAATTCAAGTATTTCTTCTAGAAGACGAGCTCATGAGGCTTCATGCCAGCCTTGAGAGAAAACCTAGCACCCAAATATGCCTTCAACTCTGGGACAGCCTCAATGGATTTCAGCAAAGCCGCGTCCACAGTCTTTTGATCATCCTTCTTTTCTTGTGGTAGGGCACTCTTTTCCTGAATCATACAAATGAAACATTATCAGAAAATAACTAAAAATAGATAATAAAAGAAAATGATTACTAAATATCAACCAACTCATAATAAAAAACATAGACGGTTACAGTATAGACAACAAACCTCTTTCTCTGCCTCAAAAAACTCCCCTTCTCCCTTCTTGTTCTTCTTCTCAGCTTGCTTTGCAAAGTACTTGTCATCAAACTTATCGACATTAACTCCTGAGATGTCAGCCTTGGTGGATGTTCCAATCACATATGATTGGTTCACTCTCCTCAAGGGCACACCATTGATCTTGAATGGTCCTGCGGTTCCAAGATCATCAAGAGAAATGCAATTGAAATATGATGCTTAAAAAATGAGGTAAAGACTTAATTGAAGGGATAAAAATAGAAGGCATTTAGTTATGACCACGGTGAAAATAACTGCACTCCATAAAGGTATTCACAATATATAACAGAAATGAGGACTTTTAATGGACAACAGAAATAATGTGAAGAAATGCTAATGCCCGCAGTGGATCGGAACTAAAACGCAATAGTATTTCATGAATTCTGGCATGAAAAAATAAATAAATCAGTCTTGCTATATAACCAAAAGTATTTATCATACGATTTCATACTGATAAAAACAATATGCTAACAAACATGGGATGGTGAAAAAACAAAAATATTATAAAACAAGTAATTACTGGAATGAACATTATCATTCAGACTCAGTGTCAGCAGAGGTTAAACCTCAACACTTCCGTTCACTCAACAACTGATACAAAATTCATTTGTCTTCGAAATCACAGCTATGTCTATCTATCTAGAATATTGAAGAACTGAATACAAAGTAAGAGATGAGACTACAGAAACATTTCACATTTCAAAGAATAATCATCATTAAATTCGGATCACTCACCAGTTACCAGAAGTAAGCCAGAAGTAAGCTGCTTCAAAAACACAACCCTCTTCCCCTTGAACCTCCCAGCAAGGATAATCAAAACAGTGCCAGGGGTGATGCTAGTCCTGTCAAAAGAGAAAAAATGAGATTACATAGCATCAATCAGTAATAACGAGTAGGAGCTAACCCAGTAAATAAAAGCAGCTATCATTTCTTCATTCACATGTCACTTTTAATTATTGAATGTTTGATACTATGTAGGATTGCAGTCTAAAACTTGTTGAAGTAATCGAACCCTAAACTATACATTCAATTAAAAATTAAACTGCTTTGTTGAAGTATATAAACCAACTAAAAGAGTATGATATTGAAAAACTCCAAATGACATATTATA
The DNA here is from genome assembly GCA_036897745.1 of Erodium moschatum. NCBI lineage: Eukaryota > Viridiplantae > Streptophyta > Magnoliopsida > Geraniales > Geraniaceae > Erodium > Erodium moschatum. Next base: position 5,339 of record JAYMSV010000731.1, on the reverse strand, counting down.
TCTCATCAAAATGGGCATAATTACACGAATTATACAATTATAACACAAAACACAAAACGAGTAAACAGTGGAAAGCCAAACCCAAACAAGAAATTGAAGGAAAACATATACTAACGATTATGGGCATTTTGTATTGGTAGGTTATGAAATGCGAAGGTACCTGAGCTTTGTGGGCTTGTGTTTGCGCTTGTTGACGAGCGGCTTCTTGACATCATCGGCGGGATAGAACTTGGGGGCCTTCTCGGTGGCGGGAGCTGCCTGGGGCTTGGGGTCGTGGCGAGGGAACGCGCCGCCGTTCTTGGCCTTGATAGCCCAGAGACCTCTCTTGTGGTACATCTTGGATCTCGAGTACTTTCCGATCCCGCGGATCAGGTCCGGGTTCCGGCTCACCTGTGGTGTCCTCTGCGTCGGTGCCATTGTAGCTTCCTCTGAGCTTCTTCTGCACAAACCCTACTGAAACCCTCACACCAGATGGAGATGCGTAGATATATATTCGGGATTACATGATAATAAATCAAACCCTAGCGAGCTGACATATAATGGGCCTCCATATTGGGCCGTCCGACAATTCTGCTCTGTTCTCTACATAAAGATAATTATAAGTTTTGCTACTGTTCATTGTCTAGTTCGGAACTTGATGCTAGTCGAGTCCCTCGCATCGGTAAGCAATATTGTAAAACGGCGAGGCGTTAGTTGGCGGTGAGTACTTCTAGGAGCATTTTCAGTCGTAGGCGGATCGGTGGTGGATAGGTGCTGACAGAGTCGAAGCGGGGGCGGATAACCGCTGGCGGATGATGTGTTGTTGCGTTACAGACGGCACATCCGCCGAACGAACGGAGGCTCGAGCGAATGTTGGAACATGCAATCGAATATTGCATGTCCAATGAGGAGGTTCAAAGTTTGTTAGACGAAACCATGGTCGCAGAACAACCACCGAAGAAGAAAAACTACATCAAGCGAGACTGGTTTGCTTCCAACGAACGTTTAATGCGTGACTATTTCAATAGTTACCCCATGTACATTGAAGTGCAATTTTGTCGTCGTTTCCGAATGTCAAAGGATGTGTTCATCCGTATTGTCCGTATGTTGGAGGATAACGATGCATACTTCACTCAACGAGTGGACGCTTTGTGAAAACAATCCCATTGGCCCAGCTTCTGAAACACAAGAAATTTACAAAAGTCCAAGAAGCTTGCAGGAAGGACGTGGAACGAGCATTTGGGATCCTCCAATCTCGGTTTCATATTATCACTCGACCGAGTTGAATGTGGAAACCATATTTCCTCGGCTTAGTCATGAATGCATGTGTTATCATGCACAATATGATTGTCGAGGCAGAACGTCATACATATGATGGCTACACTGAACAAATAGATGAGGGTGGGTCAAGCGAACCAACATTCACGCAAGGAAGCTTCATCTCGTCCAATGTCATAGTAGCAAACACCGAAATGATGCAAGGTCAACGTGCTCATCATGCATTAAAAACAGACCTCATCGAGCATATTCGGAATAAATTTGGCAATTACACAGACCTCTAGTTTATTCCAATTATTATGTTAGTGTTTCAATTTATTTATGTTCGCGTTTTAATTATTTTCAACGAAATGTCATTTCCATTTAATTTGTGTGCATTTAAATTTCCTTTATAATACTTGTTTAATCTATCAGTCTACCCTACCAGCCAGCAGCAAAAATATGGACTGAAAATGAATTTATATCAGCCAGGCTGAAAGAGGAGAGAGAAACAAATTTATTAGTTTTTTATTCTATCAGCCTCCTCGTTCAACCAACAAAGTTGTTAATGACTGAAGATGCTCTAAGCTGTTAGGTAGGAACTAATCGAGGATTAGTGGGAGACTAATCAGGCAACTAAGCTGGATGTTAAGAAGGAGCTAGCAAAATATTTGTCCATGGTGTTTATCATCATTGTAGGAGTTTTGTTATTTTTTCTGTAGGAATAACCGTGGAAAAAATGAACATCAATATAGTTGTTAAATGTTTGTGGTAAAGAAAATCAGAATGTGAGATGTTTGTAATGAATTGTGAGCAATAAAAAAATTGAATGTTTTGGCTTTTGAACTGGTGTAAATTTTTTTACAAGAATCAATCTCATCCAAATTGATAACTCCAATGCATTGAAAAAAAAACAATCGACATGACCCATTTGTTCGATGTTAAGTCCAGCCCTGGAAATAATCGTAAACTGAAAAAGTATCAAACAGAAAAATATTACACCCGTAAATTGTACCAATAAGAGTAATATGATAATGCATAATAGTCATAAAATATTCCATACCCCTACAATTTTTGGCCAAATTGTGGAGGGAAGAAGTTGTATAAGTTAGACGCACAAGATTTCATGTCCCTCGTACTAAGGGAATTATAATAACTTTTGACATTTAATACCCACAAAACTACAAGAAACAGCCAAAAAAATAGTCACCCATGTTTAGCCAAACTAGGGTGCATATAAAATAGTAAAAATTTCACGTTTAAATATTGTCCTACAAAGAACAACACATGGTCAACGAGTAGTATTCTGGACAAGTCCAAGTCGATCCCACGGGGGCCAACGGCAGTGAGGTTAGTCCAGTAATTGGTTCTTGGTGTAACTGTCCAACCCTTTGAAAGTTGTGAAGAATTGTAGGAGTTGGCTATAAATCTGCCAGTTTTCTAGCTAACTCGAAAGAGATTTCTATTTCTTAGAGAATTACTATTCCGAAGTTCAATTACTAACTTTATTTGAAGTCAAAAGTTTTTATCCTAATAGACTCACGAGTACTAAATCTCTTATCAATGTCCTTACTTGCTCTTTGAACTCAGACGTCATTGCGCATGATGTCTAGATGAATTAGCAAAGACGATAAATTTGAGTTATATAAACTACGGAGGTTTCCCTAAATGAGAATTGCCAAAACTATTTCTAATGTCGTGAATGAAGGCTTGCTCCACCCATACATCATGATTCAGGTTCTTATCTCGATTGAGTCCCCATCTAATAATTTGGCATCACCAAACCTTGTCCACATCAAAAATATCTAGCTGATTAACCAATTCCCTCGTTCTTTTTCAAATGATTTATGAGAGCTTTATATCTCATGAGTATACACACTGGCTAAAACAATGGTAGCACAACAATGCAACGAAGCCCATGATAAAGACCATTAATGCATAATAAACATCTTATAATTCAAAGCAAAATAGAGAATTAAAATTCGTTAGCACCCATGATAGTAGGACTAACCACTACCATGGGGCTCAAATTTAAGCAAAGATATGTAATGCTCAAGTCAAATAAGAGGAACGGCGCACCTGCATGACGTGGAAGCGTTGGGTTGCACGACGTGGATCTGAATTCCTCACAACGTGGAACTGAAATCAGTGAGCCTTTTACCTTCAAACTCCACTCCTCACTGAACCTAAAACCAAAATAAAGAAACGAAGCGGTACTAACATTCTAATAGATCAATTTAGCATACAAATTTCATGCAACTTTCTCAAAAGTGTAAAGCACAAGTTCAATCGTTCCAAGATCCAAAAATAATATTTTAACTATGCTTGGTTTTCTGTTTGTTAGTCTCTTAAGGTTTCACCTGCTCCCATTTAAGTCGTGCGAGTACTCATCCGGTGGAACATTGAGGGCCGATCTACTCTTTTCTTGGAAACGAGTGGAGGGGCACAGATCACTTAGTCTCTCTAAGACCAGAGGGTTCACCTCGTTCACCCTAAGGTACCGTTTGTAGGTTTGGGTGGGACGCCTGTTTGTGGTCTTTCGAGAAACTGTTCTCTGGTCTGGTTTTTGGTTGAGCTTTTTTTAGTGGGTTTAGGACCCTCAGCTTTTGTTAGAGCTCCTTTGTAATCGTTGTTCTCATTCCCCTTTTCCTATTTGCAATCGGATATTTTATTAAAAAAAATCAAGCTTATAAAAAAAACTATGCTTGGTTTTCGTTTCGTGTAAGAAAATTTTGGATCACACTAATATAGGTCGGGAATTCACCTTTAATTATTCCTTGAGAGGTTCCGGGGAATGAGGCTCAATATCCATGCGATCCACCGCACCTCACACCCTTTATCCCACACAAGGTTTTTATCAGATCCCCTTTTCCCGAGACCTAAACTCAATTCCCCGTGTAGTGTGAGATTTTTCAAAAAATGTTACCAGAAGCCTACCTATAATCCCATAATATGGGCTTGACTTGTAATGGATTTCCCAAGATACTCTAACTTTGAGCCAAATTACATGCAAACAATAAACCATTCATAATCCAGGGCAATTACTTAGCATGCTCAACATCATGGCTCGAGAGTCTCAACAAGAAATGAAACTAGACATCGAAAATAAGAATTAAAACTATGCATGCAATTTTAGCTAAATGCACGCTTGCACTACCTCCTCCCCACTTTTAGACTCCATAATATACAAGAACTCAAAATGATAATTACCAACGAAAAGATTCAAATGAGAGGAAACAAAGTGACTAAAAACTCAAAACAAAAGACACTAACTCAACCCTATATAAAATGAATGGGCATACTCACCTAGTGGTCAGACCTAGAGCCTTTGCCTTGTCTCCGTCTATAGTCTCTATTCAGCCACACACAAACTAGCCATAGCGGATGAGATATCAGTTAAAGTGGCTAGGGTATCTCTCTATAATTGGATGTTAGTGTTCATCCTAGCCTCAAGCCTGCCTAATCTGTCTGGGTCATTTTTATCCCCTACTCTTATACGAGGTTGACCATCACTCTGCTAAGTATCTCGTTCAACATCACCTCCTCGGGGGTATCCATTTTAACTTTAATAGTGTCATCAAAATTAGCAACCTCAACATCCTCATCTCCCTCATCGGACTCTTAAAAATCTGGAGCTTCCTCACAATGCTCTAAAAACTCAAATAGCCTAACGGGCACTCCTACATGTGGTGAATCTTCTTATACAATTTTTGCACATCCTTAAAATACCAATCAACATACTGCCTCATTGGGTACAAGGGTAAGTTAGGTGCACCTCTTCTACCTATCACTGCATTTCCCTTAATCCTCTTGATGATCTCTCTAGTGTGAATAACACTGAACTCACTACTATCCCAACTATATAAAAGAGTCTCTTCACAAATCCATCTACTAAAAAAAGGGACTCCATCTCCATTGGTCAAACTCTTTGCTAACATAGTAATGAAGCTCCCAGTGAAAATGTCTCCCCTAGACCTACTACCCTTAATCTGTAGGATGTGGTCACATAAGAGATCTCCCAGGGAGCTTTGATGTGAGGACCGGCCCCGACGGGAACCGGAAGTTAGTAGAATCGTCATCGGAAAAGCGACGTGGCATCTCCG
>JAYMSV010000730.1:0-15326 GCA_036897745.1 Erodium moschatum | reverse complement strand
TTTTGAATCAAAGTTTTCAAAGCTTCAAATTGACCTCGCATATTACTTGCTCCATCATACCCTTGACCTCGAATTTTGGATATACACAACCCAAATCTAGACAACAAAGTTTCAAGTGATCCTTTTAGAGCTATTGCACTTGTATCTCTAACATGAACAATACCGATAAATCTTTCTACAACAAACCCTCTATCATCAACAAAGCACACAACCACGACCATTTGTTCTTTGCCGGAACAATCACCTGATTCATCGACAAGTACACAAAAAATATCATCTCCAATTTCTTTAACAATCTTCTCAACAGTTTCAACGACACATGCATTTACAAGATCTTTTTGAATACTCGGAGAAGTCATCTTACAATTCCCGCCACCACTTTTTATTGCCATAGCTACTGTTTCACTATTTCTCTCCAAAGCTTCTACAAACTCAAGAAAATGTCCCTTATAAGCAGAATTTTTCCCCTATCATGTGCCCTAAAAGACAATCCACCTCTAATAAGATACTTGACCGCTTCAAGTGATGCTTTCAGATGTACAAAATAATCTTCTTCTGCTTTGGCACAATATTTTGAATAAGAAGACTCGATACTCTGGTTTTTCTTCAAAAAAGCGTCACAATAGCTTACACATTTTTTATGCACACTATTGGGAATTTCACCAATATGTTTGTTCAACTTGTGCTTCATATGCCAAAGTTTAAAACCTTTCTTCACAAATGTTGTTTCCTTACCACCATTGTAAAACAAGTAGCAAGGGAAGCAAAATAAAGCATCCTTTTCAACACTATATTCTAACCAATCAAATTCATCAAACCAATTTTTTTGAAACGAACGTCTCCTTTCCCCAAAAATTGTAATTGGATACTCAGTTAATAAAATGGGTTGTTGATATGGACCTTTTAGAAGGTAAGCTCTTCTCACCTCATCTTGATCATTTGGATGATACTCAGTTATTTGAGCTCTTTTCGCAAGGTCGGACTCTAACGGTTCCCCCTTCTTAAAGCATTTATTTGGTGATTGTGGTGGTAGTTCGGGTTGGCTCTCACTTAAAGAAGTAAGTTCACGAGTCTCTTCATTTGTTGAAATTGGCTCCTTAAATCTCGGTATTGACGTGAAAAACTTTCTCATCCTAAAACTATGTATATTATTAGCATGACAATCATGAAAAATAACGCACTAAATATACAAAAATTCAAGTAAGATATCATAGATATACTAACATTGTTAAAAATACTAATTCATCATTTTAACAATTCACTCATTACTCAATTAAATTATTTACTAACTTTTGTTGAAACTTGAAAGTCAAAATATCTAAACATTCTCATATTAACAATATTCATTTTCTTAATAAAAGTTCAAGCATAATTATATTAGGGCAGCGAAAAAGTTTCAATATGAATATAAGTATATGATCAAGTTTCAATATGAACAATCCAACAACAAAAAAAAATACCTGAACAAGAGTTGAGTGCTTGAGTTCCAATCCAATATGAGAAATCAAAAATAAGATAATACTGAGAGTATGAGAGAGAGGAGAAAACAAGAGGGTTGCGTGAGTACAATTGGGAGAGGAATAGTTTGGGCGTGATTGGTATTATGAGAAGTTGAAAGGTTTGTTGTTTTTTTATTAATATTTTTTAACCTTTGATAGTGGCAATCTGAAATTTAAGGCCCAAAAGTATTAATGAGTCCAACAAGAATTAGAAGAAAAAAAATGTGTACTCTAGGAATCAAACCCGGGTTGCATGGAAAAATACGAACACTCTTACCATCAGACCAAATTATATTTTATCTAGGGTATTCCAGGGAATACCCTATACCCTTTTGTATCCGCCTCTGCTTCCAGGGGATGGTAGGAGGCCGGTAGTTCGGTTAGTGGTAGCATCGGGAAACCGTGATTGATGGGGGAACCTGCGTCGAGACGCCTAGGCGGTGGTAATGCTCTGAACATCGTGGCTTCTCCTCTTATGCCACGTGTACTTTTCGATGCAACCATTGAAGTAGAAATTCATTGTCCAAAATTCCATAATTAAAATTTATGTAGTTTTTTTTCTAAAAATACCAATCAGACTATAATATTCACACGCTTTTCATTATTCTCTCTGTATACCTCTTACAATTGTTTTTTAAATTTCCCAATCTTCGATATCACAACTTCGATTTTCTTTAACTTTCAATTTCGATAATGATGCATTATGGTTATCCAAATTATTGAAGGAGTAGATCAACCCCAACACAGTTGAATTAAGCTATTGGGAAATAATTGAAACTCAATTAATTCATGGTTCAAGTATCTCAATCGCTAAACATCGCCGTCCCCAAGAATACCACAACTAGGAGCGTAAAGCGGGACACAAACGTCTCATAACATACTACTTTTTGGAGGATTTCGTGTACCTGAGTGTTATTTTACGTGATTGATTCCATGAGAAGGCCATTTTTCTACATATTATCGACCGTATAACTATGTACAATAGTTATTTCCAACCAAAATAAGATGAAGTTGGTATGTTATCTCTTTCCCCTTTTAAAAAATGCACAATTATTCGTTTGCTCGCTTATGTTGGGTCCGAAGACTCTATTGACAAGTACTTATACATGGCTGAGAGCACGCCCCTTTAATGCTTACGGAAGTTCTGTAAAACAATCATTGCAGTATTTGCTGTAGAGTATCTTAGAAAACTCAATGGTGCGAGTATTCGTAGATTATTACTATTTGACGAGGATAACCGTTTTACCGACATGTTAGGGAGCATCAAACGTATACATTAATAATGAAAAAGTTTTTCAGTGGCGTGGAAATGGCAATTCACATGTGATGATCAATAAGGGTCGACCATCATACTTGAGAATGTGGCATCTCAAGATTTGTTGATATGACATGCATTCTCCAATGTAATTGGGTTAAATAAAGATACTAACGCCCTCAACCAATCATAGAAGCACTGTAAAGCTAACAACCTCCCATTCAATTCATTATAAACGGTACATAGTACAATAACGATTATTGTTTAGCTGATGGTACTTACCTGAATGGCACCTCGAGCAACACATGTTATTTGATAAACACTAATAAGGGGTATGAAAGGATGATGAACGAGCATTCAGTGCTCTACAAGATTGTTTTCAGATTTTGGCTCGACCAACAAAACTTTGGCATAAAGAAACAATTTTACATATCATGCACACATGCATAATTTTTCATAACATGATAGTTGAAGATGAATGCGGAACTACGCCAACAATGTTGACTTCTTCGTGGATGAGAAGGGAACTTCTTTGACACCGACACCATCGAGTTATCATAGCCCGCTACATGATATCGAGATGGTGCGACAAATCAAGCGAGCAATAGCTAATCAAGAGATGCACACAAACAACTCAAAAAAGATATCATTCAACATACATAGGAATATTATGAAGGATTTTAGGTTGTATTCCGAGATATTTAAATTTCATGTATCCAATTTTGAAATAAAATATATCGTTTCTTATATAGCATTTGGATTTACAAAAGTAAATCAAAATGAAAACTGTAAGGATAAGTGTACTTTACACTGCCTAAATTGACGTGTTTTTCTTCATATAACTATACCTAGCTAAAAACTTCTCTTGAAAGGTATTTTGATTAATTTTTTTCCTTTCATGTTAGTCAACGACATTAGTTTTGATTTGAATTGACTAATCTAAAACTGTTTAAAATAAAACCTAACCCAAAGATTTTGACTTTACTGAGTCTATGTTGTTTGTTTTTTGTGTGAACTGGTAGGAAGATGGTCTAGTCCCAAATAAAAGAAGAAGAAGAAGAAGAAGAAGAAGAAGAAGAAGAAGAAGAAGAAGAAGAAGAAGAAGAAGAAGAAGAAGAAGAATTAATGTTTGGTCCCACATAAAAATGTTATCCTTGAAAATCGGTTAGGAAGATGGCTATGGTTAGGATCTATAGTTACTATTTTGGATTAGTCAAATTTAAGTTTGATACCGTAGGTTTATTTCTGTGAGATTGTTTAATCGCTTCTGCAGTAAAAAAAAAGGGTAACTACACAACCAATAGTTGTTTTTGAACCCATGTCTGAAGTTGAAAAGGTTATATTTGAGATCCATCTTAGGAGAAATTGATGAAAGATCAAATTCAACGAGTGGTGTATTGTATATAATTTCATTATTAATGAAGATAAGTGTTGTTACTTCAAGCTTATGGGAATCGTTTGTCAGCTAGAGTATGAACCCACAAGCAGAATGCAATGGAGGAACAAATTGGAATTTGAGGAAATTAAGAGTAATGAAGATGCCCAAAAGAAAGGAGAAAGTGAGTCCCCTATATGTAATGATGAGTATTATGAAAGACAACAAGGTGGACCATAAGGATGTCTCTGAAATATAAGACTGATTATTAAACAAAGGTTTAAAGGAAATAAGAAGTTGAGTATTCTTTAGTAGAACTTGCAGAACGATAAACAAGATTCACTCTGAAAAATCAATGGATTCGTAGAACACCAATAATCTGATAATCCAAACACAAATCCCAATACCTAGTTGATACTTGTGAATGTCTGACTATGTAAAATCAATACCGATATAATCAATAAAACACATAAAATAAACAGAGAACATCAATTTTACATGGTTCGACAATGTGCCTACAATCACGAGACAACAACAAGCAATTCTTAATTTCTTAATACAAATTGGTAATCCACAAAAGAAAGTCACATCTTTCGATACCGATAAGAAGATTAAGAAATCACATTGCAACCTTGTCTTATTTGTTGTAGAAAATTGCCAAGGAAAAAACTATAACCCTTTTACTTTGTTCTTTTTTTACTTACGGATACTCAACCATAATAACCTTTAATTTTTCTTGATAATTGGTTGTTACACTTGTAAGAACAATGGTTGTTCTTAACCTTCTGATATTGCCAACAAATCTGGTAAAATGAATAAGAATACTTCATATGCTTATTTTACCAATCACTTAAGAAGAACACGAAGAGTTCTTGCTCATTTCCGTGACCATCATTCATTTCCGAAAAAGAGAACCGCAATACCAAACCAATAACCATTCTTGACTCTTCTAGTACCCCAATACAGTTGAATCCGATGATCTCTTATAAACCGAACGAATATCCAGTGTACCTCGAAGATACTTCAAGATCCACTTTACTGCCCGTCAATGTTGATTCCCTGGGTTCGTCACGAACCTATTAACCACACTAACTAGATAAGAAATATCAGGACGCGTACAAACCATGACATACATAAGACTACCAAATCCACTCGCATAGGATCCTTTGGCGTATATTCCCTCTCATCCTTAGTGATAGGAGATAACATACTTGAGAGTTTGAACTGTGCAACTAAAGGAGTAATAACCAGTTTTTTCGAATCCATGTCATATTGGCTCAAAACCTTCTCCAAGTACTATCGTCGTGACAATGTCAACCTACCCCTCTTCCCATAATGAACAATTTCCATCCTAAGTATCGTTTTCACTGATCCAAAATCCTTAATCTCAAACTCTTTACTGTATTGTGACTTCATCTTATCAATCTCGATCATGCTATCCGCAACAATGAGTATATCATCAACATAGAGTAAAATAAATACAAGTGATCCATCCTTGAGATTCTTAATGAATACATACAGATGATACTCGCTTCTTGTATACCCCTACTCAATCATGAAAGTATCAAACATCTTATACATCCGCTTTGAGGCTTGTTTCAACCAATACAATGATTTCTTCAGTTTGTATACCTTCTCTGCCTCACCAACACCACCATAACCATTAGGTTGCAACATATATATGTCATCCCCCAAATCTCCATTCAAGAATGAGTCTTAATATCAAGTTTCTCGAGCTACAAATCAAACTGTGTTGCCAATACTAATTGGACTCCAATAGAAATGTGTTTTACTACCATAGAGAATACTTTATTGTAATCTACACATTCTTGTTGTGTAAATTCTTTAACAAGCAATCTTTCTTTGTACCTTATATCTGTACAATTATCCTTGGAATTTGGAATCCCGTCGTTCATTGTAAAAAAATCCACTTTCACCTTAATGACCTCTTTCCCTTAGGAAGTATAACAAGCTCTCAAGTTTAATTCTTATGAAGAGATGAAATTTCCTCATCCATGACGTCCTTCCGCTCATCTTTGTGATCGTCACGCAAAACATGCATGTATGTGGTGGGAACATCACAACCACTAACTGGAAAGGCATAAGATATACCATCGACGTCCTCAACTGCTGAATCTATGAGGTGTTCGTCTAACCCTAAGTTCTCCATCTTTTTTTTATCAGCGAAATATTATAATCCTTGTTTCCAAAAATTGGAAAGGCAAGGAGCTGCACAATGTGCAGACAAAACAGGCCAAGGCCGATTACAATACTGAGAAAATAGAAGCAGAAAATAATAGCCTGCAACTAATAACCTACCAAATGAGAAGATTTAAACTTCCTAATACAATTGAAAGGTGATCTTGACCATTCTAAAATTGAGAAGTTGATACGATCACCGTTCTTGGCTTTTAGAGCATTGAAAGCAGAGAGTTGAATCCTCCATAACAGAGCCTCCCACTTAACTACCTTGCCATTGAAGCTGCAATCATTCCTTACAAGCCAAGTTTCCCAAAGACAGCTACCAATAATCCCTTTCCAAAATCTTTTTGAACCTATAGGAGCCAAAGAGTTCCAGGAAGCTAATAGGGAAGGGATATCAGCCGGCATCACAAACAAAACCCTCCACCATAAGAAAATTTTTCCCTAAAGAATCAATGTTTTCTGACAGTGCATCAAGAGATGAGCTGCATCCTCTATTGCTTGATTGCATAAGAGGTAAAGAGACTGATTAATACTTAATCTCAATCCCCTTTCTTCCAAGAAAGCCTTTGTTGGAATAGCCTCATGGCAACAAAGCCAAATGAAAGCAGAGATTTTAGGGGAGAATCCCGCTTTCCAAAGAGTTGATCCCCAGGCTTTTACATGACCTCTTCCTACTAAGATTTTGTAGACTGAGCTCACCTTATATCCTTTAGAATCATGTAACCAGGTTGGTTGATCTTTGAGGGAGGGATTAAGAGATGAGAGAGCCAAATCATTCAATAGCTTCTGTTCCAACCTGGCCTCCCAATCTAGCCTTTGTCTATTGAAAGCTATGAACCAGCAATTATTAACCCAGAACTCATTTACATAACCTGATTTGATATCTGCAATGATGAAGAGACTCTGATATTTTTCTTTGAGCTTTGAGTCTCCTATCCAGACATCCTACCAAAATTTAATTCTATCCCCAGCACCAAGAGTCCATCCCACTCCTGAGTGACCAAATAGAGAGTTGAATTTTGGTTCATAAGAGAGGTTTTGAATATGACCAAGCCAAGAGGACTTGTCAATTCTATCAAAATTGCATAAGTTCCAATCTTTCACACTCCATCCATATTTGTTACATAAGACTTGTTTCCAAAGATAGTCAGTTTCTGAGCAAAACCTCCACCACCATTTCGATAGGAGGCAATCATTCATAAGAGAAAGCCTTCTGATGCCAAGCCCTCCCTCATTTTTTGGGGAACAAACCTTTTCCCAGCAAACTTTATGGATGGCCTTTTTTCCTTCTGACTTGCTCCATAAGAAACCTCTTTGCCACTTTTCTAAAGTCAGAATTACAGCTTTTGGAGCTTTCAGGAGGGAGAGCTACAAGAGTTGACTTAATCAAAGTGATCCTTCCTCCCAAACTGAGATATCTAGCTTGCCACAAATTTAGCTTTCTCTTGAATTTAGTTACAATTGGATCCCATGTCTTTATTCTTCTTGGATTTGCTCCCAGAGAAAAGCCCAAATAAGGAAAGGGAAGAGTGCAAGAGGAGCAACCAAACAAGTTTGCCACCAGATCATCATTCAGAGAGGAGGGATTCAAAACTGCTGAGCTAGATTTATTGTAGTTGATTTTTAGGCCTGAACATAATTGAAACCCAGCTAGAGACAACTTGAGATTAGACATTGCTTCTGCCTCACCATTTATGAAAATAATGGTATCATCAGCAAATTGGAGATGAGATATTTCAGGACCTCCCAAACCAAATTTGAAACCTGCAAAACTACCATCTTCTATCCCTTTCTCCATGATCAGATGAAGGCCTTCTCCTGATATAGCAAATAAAAGAGGGGAGAGGGGACAACCTTGCTTTATTTCTCTACCCATAGGAAAATCAGAAGAAGGAGAGCCATTTACCAAGACTGAAATGTGAGTTTTAAAGCAAATGAACATCCAAGAGCACCAGACTTTTCCAAAGCCCATTTTAGATAGGAGGAGAGAATGTAGTCCCAGCTCAAAGAGTCATAGGCCTTTTCAAAATCCAGCTTTATAATTGTGAGTTGCTGCTTTGATTTCTTTGCTGAGTGGACAATTTCAGAGGGTATGAGTATACCCTCTAGAATTTATCTTCCAGATATAAAACCTGATTGTGTATCACTTACTACACAGCTAATCACCTTTTTAATCTTTTTGAAAGCACTTTAGCAAGAAGTTTGTAAGTTGCAGTGATCAACCCAATTGGCCTGAATGTAGAGTTAATTCCTTTTCCTAATTCCCTAAACTCTCCATCTGCTGAACTTGTTGATATGTAAGACCCTCGATCTTATAAGTAGGAACATCATCATCTATAGCTGTCTCATTTGATACCACTAAACGGAACTCTAAACTCAATGAAAGTGTGTGCAACGCTAACGCTAATTAACGATGACGATATAATCGTCGAGTTTAACGTCAACGCTAACCCCTCAGCACATGCTCTTACTAATTACTTACAAGGGAAGACATGAGAAAATTAGGCATTGGGTAGGAACTAAAACATAGGAGCCAGCAAGAGTCAAAGCCCATGGCAAGAAGAAGAAGGACCCAATAGGAAACATGAACATCCCGTAAAAGTCAAAGGTGAAGACCTAGACGACCATGTCTTGCCTGCGATTCTGACATCCATCCCCTATATTATATACCAACCTTCAAATATAATCAATTAACTGCTCATTTTTCGTTTCTCTCTCTCTTGCCTGGCTTCAGCGAACAAGGAGAAGAAAATGGGGGTTGCAGTGGACACCCTGAGCAATAGAGCAGCCATGATGAGGGACTCGCTGCTCAAGAGCCAGACCATCACCGACAACGTGGTCTCCATTCTCGGCTCTTTCGATCACCGCCTCTCCGCCCTCGAGGCCGCCATGCGTCCTACTCAGGTCATCTACTTTACCAATTTTTTGTTTATGGGTCGTCACTCTAGTATCAATCTGTAGCCGATTCTGCTCGGTTGCTTTCACTTTTCATTTACTGTAGCTAAGCAGTGGATCGGGGATTTTTGCTCTTCTGGTCCTTGAAAATGACCAATCGATCTAAGGAATTCTGGGTTTTTACCGTTCATGATTTGCTTGATCCGGGTTTTGCAGATTAGGACTCACTCTATTAGGAGAGCTCATGAGAACATCGACAGGACTTTGAAAGGTGCAGAGGTTGTATTGGCCCAATTTGATCTTGCCCGGCAGGTTGGTTTCTGAAATATTTATCTGAATTTTACTCTCAGAATTTACTTTTCTAGTCTTTACTATGCCAATTGTTAGATCATATGCATTTTTTTCTTTCTAAATTTAGGTGGATGGCATGCTGTGTTTTGGATAATCATAATTTGTTATTATAGTTCAAATTCAACCAGGAACTGATTGAATTTCATATTCCGTTGTGTGTGGAGCTTATGCCCTGATGGAAGGTTGTTCCCAGAAAAAGCATGAATCTCTTTTCCCTGTCAAAAACATTTTATTTTGTGTAATTTATTGTTTGTTTCTTTTGATATATGTGATAGAGAGACTTGTTTGGATAACATTATATTTGCATTGAAAAGATTACATGTGTAACAAGAAAAAAATTGGGAAGCTATGTGTTGCATAATCCCACTAGTGCACAATAACAGATATTTCAACAATTATTTCAACCTGTAGGCCGAGGCTAAAATACTTAAAGGGCCACATGAGAACTTAGAAAGTTATTTGGGGGCAATTGACCAGCTAAGAAGCAACATTCGCTTTTTCAGCACCAACAAAAGTTTCAAGAGTAATGAAGCTGTAGTTAGTCATGCAAGTAATTTACTTGCCAAGGCTATTTCAAAGTTGGAAGAGGAGTTTAAGCAGCTGCTATCATCTTACAGGTTTGTAGACATTTTGGTGACCTTTTCTGTCTGGTATATTATATTAAATGCTACTTTTTCCTCACTTTGCCGCATCTAATCTTATATGATGTATGATACGTGTAGACCTGACAGTGTTTGTGTTGTTTCCTTGTATTTGACAATAAGTAATTTTATATCCATTTGGAATTTTCTTGGATATTTATTTCTTAAAATTTTTAAATTGAAGCTGTCTCTGCACTACTAATATATGTGCTCACTCCTTGATGCATACACTCGTCGGGTTAAGTGCTATATAGCACTTTGGTTTTTCGGAAACCACCTAACAGAGAAGATAAATGGAAACAAGGAACTATGTATATGCATTTGACTTAGCTACCTGACCTCCTTAGTTTTTAATCGCATTGCATGCTCTTACATACACACTTTCTTTTCTGTTAAGACATATTTGACCAACTATTAGGTTTGATATTTATAGTCTGGTGCTACATGTTTATTATTGAGAGGAAAATAATTGAGTTCCCATTTGTGTAGAGTGGACCCTGGTTTACAGTTTTTGATAATGTTTTCCAACATTTAAATTCTTCACACCTTATAAGTTCTAACAATTGGACCTTTTCTATTTATACATCAATTCAAGTTTTATTTGTTAAATTCTGAACAATGTTATCATATTTTTTTTGAAGTTTTATTTTAGTGTTACTTACTCAATGAAATTTGACCTTGGGAGTACCATGTTTGTTTTTTATGAATGCTATTGGTTTACTCTCACAAGTTAGTTGCATTTGCTATAGGTGTTTATTTTTATCTATTGAAATTTCAGCATACCTGTGGAGCCTGATCGCCTTTTTGATGGTCTTCCAAACTCACTACGTCCATCTGCAGAATCACCTGGACATCCTGGTGAACCTGGAAGTAAGACTCACCATTCTGATAGCAGCAGCACAGAAGGTGCAATTTACACTCCTCCAACTCTAATACCACCAAGGGTCTTGCCACTGCTGCATGATCTTGCCCTACAAATGGTTCAAGCGGGGAATCAACAACAGTTACTCATAATTTACAGGTAAAGTGCTTCACTTTGGTCCATCTTGACATGACTGTAAATGTTGTTGTGTGTGTGCACGCAACACATAAGCACAGAAATAGTCATTTCAACTTGTTGAGAAGGGATACACCGTTTTTAAACTTTCCATTTACTTCATTACTAAGATTGATTTACAGAAATAAGTTATTTCAATAATTGAAATAACTTATAAGCAACCTCTAAATCCTTAGTGCCAATTTCACCTGTTTGTTTATGATTTTGTATTACTTAAAGTTGTCAATAGTAGGATGAAGCTTGGTTCTGCTCACAGTTCAAGCTTGATGTCCGTCATTTGTGCGTAGTTTGACAAAATCATCAACCTTACTTACTGTTGCATATTTTATTTACCTGTATCTCTATTGTTGTAAAGATATTTGTAAGAAGTATTTTTCTCAATATTTTCAACCAATGGAACACTCTTATTATTCAGGGATACTCGCTCCACAGTTTTAGAAGAAAGCCTCCAGAAATTGGGGGTTGAGAAGCTTAGTAGAGATGATGTTCAGAAGATGCAGTGGGAGGTTCTGGAAGCCAAGATTGGAAACTGGATTCATTTCATGCGTATTGCTGTAAGTAAGAGTGGTCAATTTCCAGCAACTTTGTCCATCCAGCTCTCTTACTGTATTTGAACCTTGAACAGGTCAAACTGCTCTTTGCTGGAGAGCGGAAAGTTTGTGATCAAATATTCGAAGGATTTGATTCTCTCAGGGATCAATGTTTTTCTGAAGTGACAGCAGGCAGTGTCTCAGTGCTACTCAGTTTTGGGGATGCTATTGCCAACAGCAAGAGATCGCCAGAAAAATTATTTGTTCTTCTAGATATGTATGAGATAATGCGAGAACTTCACTCAGAGGTATATTTAATGTCACGAATCCGCGTATAGCATGCATCTACGTATATTCACTACTCATGGGGCAATAGGATCCAGTCCACAACATGGCAGGAGTATCAAGCATGTTGGAAACTTGGGGCATAAATAAATCATATCTTAATGGATAGTTCGGGATTTGTGAAATCTTTCTGGGTAGAGGGTAAACCTTCTAAAACCTTGTTGTTTCATTCACTACTCAGAGTTAGGCCTTCATTGTAGTTTTGTTCTCCAAAATTTGTACCACATGACCACCCAAATTTCTCAGACATGTACTGTATTTGTGAATAGTTGTAAGATAAATTGTATCAGTCACACGTTGCTTGACATCTCTGTAGGGTTCAAGCAATTCATATTTACTTAGGCTTATCTCCAGATGTCTTCTTGAGGGATCATATTACTTCAACATGGTTTGGAAATGCTTTAGGTTAACTTGAAATCTCTACTCTTGTGGCAGATCGAGATACTCTTCAAAGCTTGCACGAATATCAGAGAATCTGCTTTGGGCTTGACAAAAAGACTTGCACAGACAGCTCAAGAGACGTTTGGTGATTTTGAGGAAGCAGTTGAAAAGGATGCCACAAAAACTGCTGTCTTGGACGGAACTGTCCATCCGCTGACAAGCTATGTGATTAATTATGTGAAGTTTCTATTTGAGTAAGCTCTACTGACCTTGTTTTAATCTTTGGTAGTCCTGCCTTCTCTGAGTAAAACAAGTAGCTCGTGTTTCCCCCTGGTTTAACATTAATTGATTGTGTTATAAATATCAAAAGTATTTTCATATTCTTACAGCTATCAATCAACTTTGAAACAACTCTTCCAAGAACTTGAGAATGGAGATGGAAAACAATTAGCCACTGTGACAATGCGGATAATGCAGGCTCTTCAAACCAATTTGGATGGGAAATCTAAGCAGTATAGGGATCCATCTTTGACTCACTTGTTTCTCATGAACAATATACACTACATGGTCAGATCTGTGCGCAGGTTTGTCATGTTGACAACTTTTGAACTGGTCTGTAATGCATTGCAAACTTGTCATGTATGTGGTTATGGTTCTCTCGAACATTGTTTTGCAGGTCTGAAGCCAAGGATTTGTTAGGAGATGATTGGGTGCAAAGGCACAGAAGGATTGTACAGCAACACGCAAACCAGTATAAGAGGACTGCTTGGGCCAAGGTTTTTTTTCCTACTGACTACATATGATGATTTCAAGTGTCTTGTCATTTAAGATGACTGGTCAAAGGGATTGGTGTTTCAACCTTGTAGTAATTCTGACACCTTTTATTGCGCAGATTCTGCAGTGCCTTTCTGTCCAAGGTCTGACCTCATCTGGGGGTGGCAGTTCAGTAGGTGATGGAAGCAATAGTAGTGGTGTCTCTAGAGCCTTGATTAAGGAGAGGTAACTACTACATTAATCTCTTTGCCCCCACCCCCACCAAAACATACACAATTTTGAAGTATGTTGTCAGGTTCAAGATATTCAATACACAATTTGAGGAGCTTCATCAGAAACAATCCCAATGGACAGTTCCTGATTCGGAGTTGCGCGAGTCTCTACGACTTGCTGTTGCTGAAGTTCTATTGCCAGCTTACAGATCTTTCATCAAACGGTTTGGGTATGTTTTCTCATCATTCATAATAAAATATTTGCACGAGTGATTTGTTGTCCATATATACTCATTCGTGTCTTGCGATAATGAACTGTGGATGTAACTGCAGGCCAATGGTTGAGACCGGAAAGAATCCCAACAGGTACATAAGATACTCACCAGAGGATCTTGAGCAAATGCTGGGCGAATTTTTCGAAGGGAAGACCTTGAATGAATCAAGACGGTAGAGGCATAAAGCAATCTGCTAAGGTCGAAGATGATGGTGCACACGAGTGTAAAGCGACACCAGTCCCAATCCGGTTGTTGATAAGTTTGGATTGGCTGGCTATGCAAGTATAAAATGATTGAATAACAGGGTGAAGTTGTCTCTATCTAGGCTAAATTGTGTTTCTATCTTCTTCAGACGCAGTTTGTTATTGGCAAGACATATTTATTTGTATACAAAAACCGGTCTGCTTAATTTTGTTCATTTGTTGTACCCCTAAGGAATAAGGATGAACTACATTATTTCATTGTATATATAAATATTTTTTCATTTTACATATTATGTTTTGGCCAATGGAAATGAACTCAGACTTCAGGAGAGCAAATTAATGTGAAGAGGGATACTGTTAAGTGTTTATATCTGAATCTTGATTCCAAATCTGATAATTGACACATTTGTTCTTTGTTTGGTATGCAAATTGATGAAGTAGTTTGAACCTTTACTTGGTTAGGTGATAACACATAATTGGATGCATTGTATGTGGCTGAAGAGACCTCATGTTTTGTTGTCCGAAGCCAAATGACCTTGTGCCCGTGATAATGATATGGCCAAAACATGTGTCCTAATGTTCCATTCCATGTTCTTAAGCTTCACTGAATTGGGTCCCTTTTAACTTGAGCCATATATAATCTGACATGCAGTTGCCATGGAGCCCGTTATGGAGCTTTTGTGCATAAATATGTTAGTGATGACAGGATAGCCTCGAGGCGGAATCAATCATTGAAAGCATCATCGGATCACATTCAGAAATCTTTATAAAGATTGAGTCATGAGACATTCTCGATAGGTTTCATGGCATGCCTGAGTCTCTTTTTTGACCAGTCTTGTGCACAGCTCTCTGTGCCTAAAGCAAATCTAGACCCACATTCATCAGCTGCACTTCAATTATAGACTGATTATTGGGAGCTTCAGATCCAAGAGAGGCCCTTACTTTCATGTCAAAAAAGGACCATAAAAAATTCACTAATTACTCATACAGAAAAGTAGTAACAGCTTTAAGTAGATGTATACTAACTTTATTCTAAACAGCACAGCCATTGTGTATAGCCTTCCTCTCTTTTCTTTTCTTAAAGACTGCAAAAGCTCAAGACTTGTGGAAACCTTAATTAAGTGATAAATTAACCATGAAACTCTTACTTTGAGAGTGAAGGCTTATTTTGTTTTGTCTCTAGGGTGAAATTGAGATAGAGACGAGCTTTGAATGGAAATGAAAGAGAAAAGATGGAACTGCCTTTCAAAAGTTTGTACATTTGGATTGCTTTTTGGTGTTAATGAACCCTAAAAAGAATACAATTAGTGGGTCTTTCTCTTGCTTTT
>JAYMSV010000729.1:0-15327 GCA_036897745.1 Erodium moschatum | reverse complement strand
GGTTTCTAGGTTGATGTCTAGTGACGTGCGTACTTATTATAGTTTTGGTTTTCGTACGAACTTGAGCTTTGCACTCAAAGCATGTTTTTATTATTTTTGACGAAAACTCAGTTTACCCCTTTATCTAAATGTTGGTTTATTTGTCAAATACTAAGAATTGTGGATTCTATTAGTTGTCTTCCTATCCTCGTTCCCGTTCGCGTTCCGGATCCGGTCGATACCGGATTTGGGGTGTGACATGCACTTTCTTTCAATACTGTCCAAATCTTCTTCTTCCCCCAACCGAAGCTCCTTTCTTAATTGAGATGAAGACTGTGGATGGCCACAACTTGACCTACCTTATCTCTCCTCTGCATGGGTCTCTTTGGTTTTAAATCTGACCTTTGAAATCTCAAATCTTGAAATTCTTCCTCCTCTGTCTTCATTGGTGATTATATGAAGGAGATTGCGAGAAGTGATTGTCTTTTGTTTGTTTCCATACCCCAGAGCTCCAGATTTGTCTTAAAAGATTTCCCTGACATGTCGACCATTGATGAGTTTTGAGGTTTATCATTGGGAGATAAGGTTTCCTTCCAAGGGGAAGAGCCTAAAGCCCTCAATTCTGCCTCAGAATAACGACCCATTACTGATGAAGACACTGTTGCACTATGAATGGAGAAGAAGATGCTACAGTAGTGGTACTGTAGCACTAGAGAGAATTCCTTATATCCAATTCCTGTAACATTTCGATTTTCCGCTGTCTAATAGTTTGAGTTCTTAAAAAAGTTCATCTTTAATATAATACACCAAGCACAACTTTCCCGTATACAGGGACGTGAGATTATAATTACAAATGCTTCATCAAACTCTTAGTAATATAAGATATTAATTTTTTAAGGAGACCTTTACTAATCGAGCATAAATTTTCCGATAATCAATAACTTGATCAGCTTAAACTTCACGGTTTTATTATGCCCCTATTTAAATGTATTTTTATTTACATGATTGATAAATTTTTGACGTATAGTTTTTTTTATGAGAAACAAAAAACCTCGTTTGAATTTTTTGCTTAAGGTCCGTAATATTTTAGTCGGGTTTTATTAACATTAGCATATGAATGTGAATGTTTTTATCTTACCAATTGTGATATTTGGGTAAAAGTTATAGCTCGAATGAACACATGTTCAATACAAACAGCTTAGAATTTTATCCTAAAATAGATTTGATCTATTTATTGAATATGACATGAAAACCTTAAAGTAAAAATTGGTATTAAATTAATATCGACACGGCCTTTAATTTGGCAACTTAAATTTTGTTTTGAAGTAGACGTCGACCCGATAAGGCTGTATATATGTGTCGGACCCTATGTATCTGATCGCCACTGTTCATCTTCCTTATTCGGGTCACTTTTAGGGCTCTACCCATCTCACCTGCTTGTCCGTTTTCCCCTCACACCCCTGTTTGTTTCCCTGGAAAATACACTCCTCCCTCTTTCCAAACACGCTCCAATCAACAGATTTTACCACCGAGCTTCGGCTTCGCTGGCTCGAGATTTCGCGCCCTGGACAAATTCGGATAGCTATGATAAAATGCCAGGCATCCCTTTAGTAGCTCGCGAGACCTCGTATGCTCTCGATTTGCATTCTCATCTTTTGATTTCTGTTTATGTTGATGTGTGGATGGATACGCGAATGGTGTTCAGCTGAAACTCAATTTTGATTTTGCAGCTGGGTTGTGATTGGGGTTTTTTGTTGTCGCATTCGGATGTTGGGTTGTGAAATGTGAATTCTGATTATGCAATTTTTCAGGTATTCCCGAAGCTCCGATCAGATGTGCCGACAGGATTCTCGGCTGCATTTGTCAGCTGAAGAGGAAATTGTGGCCGAGGAGAGTTTTTCAGTGTATTGCAAGCCTGTTGAGCTCTACAACATTCTTCAGCGCCGTGCTGAAAGAAATGTAATGTGTTTAATTGGGCAATTGTTCCCTATCTTGTTACAATTTTTCCTATTCGTAGTTGAATTTCTCTACCAGTTTCCTTTGATTTCTCTTACAAGTTCCCATGGTATAAATATGAAAGCTTGAGTTGTTAAAGTGACTCTGACTTGGCCTGTATCTGATGTAGCCTGCATTTCTTCAAAGATGTTTGTGCTACAAAATCGAGGCAAATAAAAAAAGAAGGTAAATATATCTAAGCTATGAAGTGGTTTCTTCAACATGTTTATTCTACACCTATAGTTCCGTCTTCCCTAAACTATTGTTATTGAGTTGGAGGATGAGAAAATGTTAAATCTTTTACCCCCTGAGTCTTATTTTTAAATTTTAGTTATTTCGAGATTGTGGTTGGATTGTTTTATTTGGACTTACCAGATTGAGCAATATGAAATACTAACTTGGTTGTTGTTGTTTTATGTAGAATACAAATGACGATTTCGCTATCAGGGGCTTTGAGTGAAGCGGAAGCTCAGAGTCTGTTTCCACTGCATGTATTGTTGGCGAGATCAGTTTCTAATGTTCGAGTTCCTGAGGTACCTCTCTCTTTTCAGGCCAAATTGATGAGCTACTTCTCCAATGTGATGTGGAGGAAGTATTGTGCAGTTTGGTTTACCATGTTTTTTCTAATTTGTTGTTTCAAATTCCATGAAAAAGCATTCTGCCGAGTATCGTTTTAGTCGAGCATGCATTTTGACCAAGTATGCTGGATCTGGGAGGAATACTCCAACTCAAGCAAGTTTTTCTATCCCTGAGATTAGCAAGCTAGCATTGGAGGCCAGATCTGGCTCAGTTTCCATCTTGCTTGTCAGCTGTGGTATGAATTTGTGTGTGAATTGTTCATATCATGTTTTTTGTATGAATTTTTGCACTACATGTTCTTGTTTCTATTTTGCTGCAGCTGGAACCCAGAATTCTCATGGAATTGATTTAACCAAGAGCCAGTTCAGTGCAACACTGTCTTCTTGTAAGGGATACCGTAGTTGCTTAATACTTTCTGGTTTCATATTGTTTATCATGTGTCAAATATCTGCTGATATAAGAGTTAGTTTGTGATCTTTATCTGAGTGAAATACAAATATTTATTTCCCAAGCATTATTTTTACCAGTTGAATTTCATTTACTCTTGCAGCAAATGTTGATGGATACTGCCTGTTCGGGAAAATATCATTGGAATCGCTCTATACATCCTGGGTGAAGTCGCCAAGTTTGATTTTAGGGCATAGAGCTGAAATAAAACCAACCATTGCCATGCATCCTTGCTTATATAAGGTATTGGTAAAGCATTATTAAACAGTTATTGCCTTAGTGTTTCTCTCTTCCTTGTCATTCACTTTGAGCACTCCTGTTGTCTAGTCTATAAGGCTGAGTTCCTGCATTCTTTGACACAGGTTAGTTAAAATCAAAATTTTGAATTGATTACAATATATTTAATCTGGTTTGGTATATTAGACGTTAAAGTTTATTTGCCCTTCTTTGTGATCCAAAAATTTGTATCCTTGTAACACTATAAGGCTATACATCCATCATATAATTTAAGTGTTAATGGATGGAACTTGAAATTGGCATGGGAATAAATGGAATACTGGTTATGTGGAGGATTGTAAGGATTTGGGACACTTTCCATTGTATCTTGTCTTGTTAAGCTGCAAGGAAATGTCAAGAGTTTATCCATATTTCAAAACGTTTTTGTATTCCAAAACTAATTCTCTTTGGGTTAGTTACCATTTAATCATTCTTTTTGCAGTTGCGTGGGTCAAATGAGGACAAGCGCATATCATTCCAAGCCCCCTATAATTCCAATGTCAAGGTTTATTCTACTTCTTACCTTGTGTTGTTCGTCTGGGAAGATTGAATTTTAGTTATTTCACAGTGTTGCCAGAAAAACATTGTTAATATCTGCTATTTTTCTATAATCTTGTGGGTTTCTAAAGGCTGCACAGGAAGTACAAGTCATCATTTCTGCAGAAGAGTTTGGGGCTAAAGAAAACTCTCCATATAATCTGTACAAATGCAGTAGTGACATTCCTTCGTCATCATTGACTCATATTGTTAGGTAATGTTAACTTTTACTGTAAATTTTATGGGTTTTATGTAATGTGTTCATACCAAACTTGTGGCATAACATATTTTTTTTTGTAATTTATACTTACCCCCTTTTTGTGTGTATTCATTTATGGATACAAAACTCATATTCTGAATCATCTGGCTGTCTATGAAATCATTGTTTAAAAGGTTATGTAGATGCTATCATGAATTTATACATTTGTTATCATTAACAGTTTAAGATCTGTACTTAAAATTTGGCCTGTAGTTATAATGCACACGATATTTAAAATATTCAAAATTCTTGAATGCATTACAAAATGAATGACGAATCAATTTGGAAAACTTGAAGTAGTTTCTCCTAATACTATCGAAAATGATTACTTAAGAACTGACAGATATATAAACTACGTAGGATATTAGTATGCATAAACATCCTCAGTGTGGCATTAGTTTCTTCAAGGTTCTATTATTTTCTTCGGAAGACTTTTCGGAGCTATAATTTTTTATTCTAAAATATCAAATCTTGTTTATTAGTTTTCGTTCTGGTTATTGGCTTTAATTCAAAGCCCCAATCTATAGAACCACATTGAAGGCTCTAGGTGAAAATAATGTAATCCTTAAAAGGCTTACTTACAACTTTGACGGTCGTAGTATCCTTTTTGGACAATGTATTGCTGGATTAGAGCCTCTGATTGAAAAACCACATATGTCTGTATGCATGCATCCCATCTCTCATCCACTGCCGAATTTCCATGTCAGCATCCTCTTACAAATTGTGCTGTTGAAATATCCAGGTTGAGGGCTGGCAACGTTGTATTCAATTACAGATATTACAACAATCAGCTTCAGCAAACAGAAGGTATCATTTATTTTTGTTCTCGTGGTTAGTGTGTAAATATTATTTATGTGTTTTCATTAATATGCCTCTTTTATCTAACGACCCTCTTAGATAACAAATATCCTTTTGGAGTTCTAGAAGTTTTAGAGGTTGCCATATGTGCAAGTTTGGTTGAAGCAGTCATGGGTGATTGGTTGTCTTAGTTCTTCTGAAAATGTTTGCCCTATAGTGTGATATTAGTTTAACTGTAATAAACTTTAAAATTCACTCCAATTAATGTTGTTGCTTTAGCCACAAGTTACAAAGAAAAATATGAAGTAATAAATTGAAGAAATTATTTCATTAAATACTTGTCCACGACACCAATAAGTCATCATCTAGAATATATAAGTTGGTTCTTTTATCAAACTTGTGTAGATCCAGTATTGCTTCAAGTTTATTGTATTTTTTATGTGTAGAGCCGTCTGTTCAATTTCATGTTCATTCATGGTATGAATAGATTGATTTTGTTTACTTGCACTTATTTGTTTGTCATGTTCTCTTTATTTTCTACCACAATTTTGTTTCGCAACAGGAAAATTAATCTTATGCACTTATCTGGGATGCATTATTAGGGCCTTTGGATATCTAAACGTGGAGGAAAATAAACAAGACAGATATTTGGAATATGAGTACTCTGTTTGGTTCAGAATTGTAAAGAAAACAGGTTGAAAAGTGGTCAAATGTATGACAATTACTTTAATATCCTCCTAGGATGGAAAAGGAGATGGATAGGAAGGGTAAAAAAAGTCTACCAACTTACCTCCCTCCATCTTGATATAGTTGATGGAATTTCAAGATACATCTCCCCTATGGTATATCAAAAACCATTGTGAAGCATATTCTCAACATACTGGGACGGTTTAAGAAGGCACACATCCTCTAAATTGTTACCTGAACATTGTATTATTATTGGAGTACCAATACCCCCTGATTAAAATAGCATTGCCCCTACGCTCTATAAAAAACTGTTGCTTGACCCATAGATCCTGTAATAAGGTTAGAATTCTAGCTCTCACCCATGCCAGTCTTGTAAGAAGGCCCACCCTCCACCCTACTGTGCAGCAGAGGCCCAATTCCAATCCCAGGCAACAGTGAAGCTTCATAGTGTCTTTCTATTCACGTGTAATTAGTACACATCTTCACAAACATGTCTATTTCACTGAACCTAATGACACTTATGTGTATAACTAGGTGGAACAGTTGTCTAGCCCATAAGTTAGACAGTAACTTGAGTGACATGAGTCTTGGCTCTTTGCTAGGGCATCTCTGCCTCTTATTTGTACACCCCTGTTTTCTGGGGCAAAATTCCTCTTTCCCTTGAGAAATCGTTTTTTTAATACAAACTAAAATTGCTCATAATAAACACGAGTGACATGATATAGGGAGTATCTCGGTCCAAATATAGTGTTCTCAAACCCATCACATGGTCTGTTTTTTTTTTCACAATAAGAAAATAGAATATGGTATACAGGTTTCGTAATGTAATTATATATCTCTGGTTGGCGTGGAGACAAATAGCAGTTATACTGACCTTTTAAGATGAGAAACTATACCTGCATTTGCATAGGTTGAGCAAAAGCAATAAAAGAAGTGCTATAGTTACATGTAGAGGAAGCATGTCTTCTTCCTAAGCATTTGAGTGTGGATACAGTGGGTTCTTAGTATTTGTAACATTAAAATCATGGAAACAAGGAAACACTGATTTTACACAAACCTCCAATAGACCTATAACAACATTTTTTTTGCTTTTGAGTTATAATATAATTCAGACACATGTTCTCTTCTCTTGTATAGTCTAATGTTTGCCTGTTTTTTTCTTCTCCATCATAAGTTTCTCTTAGAAGTAGTACTGTTTTTGATGTTTCAGCTAGTAACTTGATTCCCTCCTTATGCAGTAACTGAAGACTTCTCCTGTCCATTCTGCCTGGTAAAATGCGCAAGCTTTAAGGTCATAGCTCTCTCAATAACTTATTCTATATTATGTTATTTTTAATTGAAGACGGATTCAAGATGGTTGCTAATCTTCTATAGGTGATTCTTATAAATGTTCCATTTTTTTTATTAGGGCCTCAAGTATCACTTGCTCTCCTCACATGATCTGTTCAACTTTGAATTTTGGGTTGGTAAACTTCAGGCATCTGTATTAGAATTATCATTATTTAGCTCTTTCAAGCTATAATTGCTAATCATGCAAGTACTTTGCAGGTAACTGAAGAGTACCAAGCTGTCAATGTGTCCGTTAAAACTGACATTGTAAGATCTGAGGTCAGAACATTTTCACCCTGGAAAGTACCTTTGGAGGATTCTTCATGGTACTGAATAAATGATGATTTCTCTGTGTTCATGGATAGTACTTCTATATTCAAAACTTTATATGGTGACTTGAGATGATATGCTGATTTTGATTATACTGTATCTGTGTTTCTGTTGCCCTCATTCCTCCTATTAGGTTTCAATTAGTAGTTCTTTGTCCTGTCTACAAAGCTTAACCAATTTTACTACCTTCATTAGATACTAGGCTTGTAGCATTGGTGAAATGTACAGTGCCTCCTTCTCATCACTTGCATTTGCCTCTGCCAGCATTAACATCACTACCATTTCCATCCCACTTCATCACGTTTTCTCATCAAGCAGTGGCCATTGGGGGATATTTGTTGATTTGCAGCAGAAAGTTAAATGTTTCCTTCTTTCCATTTAGGTTTTGGTACAAACGAGGTATTAAAATGCTAAAAAAGGCATGGCTGCATTTAATTATCATGCATGAAAGATGTATATAAAACTAGGCAGATATTATTTGAAACCAAATATTTCATTTTTTTCTTTGTTGCAACTTATATTACAATTGTTTTTGTCCAGGCTGTTGCAGATGGTGTTGATCCTAAGCAACAGACATTTTTCTTTTGGTAAATCTTCTAGCATTTGTTTTAGTCGCCTAATTGGTTTCTTTTATAACTTTTTATAATCAATTTACAATAATTGGTGGACTTGTCTATACTTATCGTGATTTGCAGTCCAAAACCACGAAAGCGCAAAAGAACAAAGAGTCTTATTCGGAATGCAAAGAACGTACATCCTTTAGGCATGGAGTCAGACATGCTTACAGGAGCCTGTGAACTGGTACCTAAAGCTGATGGTAGGGTTCTCTCTTATGTCTATTACTATGCTTTTTAATACTTTATATAAAACTAAACTACCATCTTTTTTATGGATGTTCTACTGATATATGCATTTGGAGAAACTCAGAATTAGTTTATGAATTGTTTGTAAGATTTTATCTTCTGTTTCTTTTTTTGTTTTGTTTTTGTTTTGTTTTTGTTTTTGGTAACGAGTTATAGTTTTTCTCAAGGGGAAGTGAGGGTGAAGAACTCCGTCAACCAATAAACAAGTGTGTAACAAGTGCAGAATTTGAAAAACTAAAGTGAATTAGACATTATCAATCTTTCCTGAGATTGTATGCGATGTGTCTAGGATCATGAGAGCTTTCCTTTTATCGCTGCTTTGCTTGTTGCTCGGTACATAAATTCCTAGTTATATACAACTGAAAAATCAGAGATATATGTTGATCCCCTAGAAGAATCATGCTTTGCAATGGTGTGATAACAAAAGGCAATTTGTAGGACTGAACTGTTGGAGGATTTTCTTTCAATAGAAACATAAATCGATACTTGAAGGCCCATTTATTAATTTTTACTCAAACACACCTTTTCACGTGTAAGTCCATTATCTTAGCACATGGCCCATACACAAGTTGTGGCACTGGCAGCATTACGTTTGCACGTGGAGTATCAACTAGCTGTGGGGACTAGGATTTGAACTTGTGACCACTAGGTCAATAAGGTTTGGATACCTTTCTGAAGTCAACTCAGCTAGAAGTTCAAGTGAATAGTTGAAGGCCCATTTATTCTTGTATACTCTAATAATGATTTCTTTTAAACACAAGTCAGTTTTTTTGACATATTCCTATCAGATGCATCTGACAAAGGTATCTAGCTTATTGCTATGAAATGTTGGGACTTTTCTAATGCCTCATGACTACTGTTCACATCTTTCTTGACAAACTTCTTACCAGAATTCACAGTTTAACAGTCAACTTCTGATTTCAGATGCTCAATCAAGTAAAGGTGAAAGGGCTCGCATTGCAGGTGCGAATGATTATGTTACGCTTGTGCTTTTATAGTTCCTGTGAAAAATGTTAAAAATTTGTACTTTTATAGTGTGTAAATCACGTCTCATCCAGCTTTAATGTTGTAGGGGCTTCTAGCAGTTTACCGCAGTCATCCGCTGATCCCGAGTGTGCTCAATCAGTACCTGGAAGTAGCCTTGCACACTCTACTGTGCTACAGTTTGCAAAAACGAGAAAATTATCTGTTGAACGTTCAGATCCACGAAAGTATGTCTATTGCTGACTCTTTTCTTTCCTTTTTAGGCATCTGCAATGCAGTTTGTGAACAGTCCTATTAACTCAGGAGGCTGAAGAAACGAAATTAAGAATTTAATTATTATCACTAAAGGTCAAATCAGGCAGAGACAGGTTGCCGCATTGATATATTCGAGCTTGATACTTGACTTGATCTCAATTGGATTTGACTTAAATTTGTGATCTTTTGTTGACTTGACTCAATAACCAAGGTGATGAAAAATATGGAAAAACAAAAGGTTTTTTTAATGATGTAAGACAGCACAAAGAAGTGAAGTTGGATGAAAATTTTAATTATTGATAACTCTTCTTTAAGTAAAATGTATATAGGAGATTTCCCTACACTAAATATGAAATAAATTAGGAACAGAAAATATTTCTAATAGGGATTAGGGAATAACTTTAACAAAAAAATGGAGAAACAAAAGGTTTTTTTCTCGATGTAAGACAGCACAAAGAAGTGAAGTTGGATGAAAATTTTAATTATTGATAGCTCTTCTTTAAGTAAAATGTATATAGGAGATTGCCCTACACTAAATATGAAATAAACCAGAAACATGAAATATTTCTAATAGGGATTAGTGAATAACTTTAACAGAAAAAAAGGGGAAATGATAAAGGAAAATGGGAAATTGAAGATAGGGAGAAGATTAAGGAAAAAGGGGAGAAATAATAGTGAAGTTTTTTTATTGAATGCTGAAGTCTGGCCACAGATCTATTTTAGGGGTTTTAGTCGATGTAATTTCTAATAGGCAGGAATAGCTAAACTAGAACCCTAAATTTGTAGATACTTTAATTCTACTAATGTGTAAATCTTTGCCTAACACACAGGTTCATAAGCAGTCATGTGTGATTATAACATTCCATCTTTCTATCAGGAAGTTTCTAAGTGTACAGAATTTGTTTGTGTCAACATCATTATCCAGTCATATCTCGATTCTCTATGTTCATTTAATTTTTATCGTTTGTTCTTGCGGTAGAACTAGCAGTTCCATATTTCTGTAGGATTAAGTATTCTTAACAATCACATTTTGAGAACTATTTAAAGAATTCAGGCTATGTAACATCTGTAGCATTTCTTTTCGCTGTCTGCATGACACTTGCAATAAAGCATGAAAGAGGAAATGTTTGTTTGAATAAGTAGGGATACAGTTTTAATTACATAAATACGACTTTATAATAGCCCATAAATTCCTAAGATAAGAAATTATTTTACACTAATAGTACAAAAATAATTTGATTTCTGTAAAATTATCATTTTTTTGGTGTGAAATCAATTTCACTATTCCCATACCATAGGCAATGTAATGTTTGGATTGATTCGATGAGGTGTTGCTTGGAGTATTGTTAAGCAGTTTAAAACACTGTTGTTGGCATCCTTCAATAGCTAGTGTCATCCTCATCAACCACCACTTTTTTCACTTCCATGACATGGATCTACCATTATTTTTATCTTCTGTCCCTGCAATTGTAACCACCCACAAATTTGCCATTACCGCTCACCATCTTATCAGGATAGCCACTGTTGCTGGTAGACCCTGCCAATAACCATCTATTGGTGTCACTATCAGCATATTAATACTGGTCTAGCTTTGTTAATTTATGTCATTTGGATCAGAAATTTTGTATGTGCACTGTATGTTATGCTTGATTCAGTTTGTATGTGTAACATAGTTGATTTATTTTATGGGATTTTCATACTAGTATCCAAAGCAGATGTAGTTATTTCCAGTTTTTCTGTTTATGATTGGATTCTAAGATGTGTTATATATATGTATATGATATTACGATCTTCTAAAATCTAGTCTTTGTATCCCTTTTCAGCCGTGCTCTTCTGCAGAAGCGACAGTTCTTTCATTCTCATAGAGCACAGGTAAAAATGTTTTTGTTTGTTTGTAAAAGATTGTTTTTTCGTTTTAATGATAAATGATTATGTTACACATTGGACGAACCAATTGTTAAGCAATTAGAGCTACAGTATCAAAGCCTATGCGACTTGAGCCTTAGACCTATTAGTAGTAACTCCTGCAGTCGTACTCCTTCGATCTTCAGCCCACTTATGCCCTTCCTGTCTTCATGGGGCCATGTGTGGATAAAATATATAATGTGACTGAGTGGGTTCCTTCCTTGGGTCCCTCCGCACATATCAAGTGGCCCAATGCATATGAAACATATACCTATATGACTGAAGCTTGTCCACATGTTGAAGCATGTCAGGGGGAGTGTTCAAATAATGAAGCCCCACATCTGTCGGAGGGAGAAGTAAAGCTACATATAAAGGCGATAGCCAAACCTTTCTAATAAGGTTGACCATTTCAAATGAGAAGACCAAGGCGGCCAAATATTAAAAAAAGTTGTCAGTTTTTTGGATTGTTTGTTTCTTACTTGCATGCTAAAAGCAATATGAGTTATGTATATTTTTGCAGCCTTTTATGAGGTTGACAAGTTGACCTGCCCTCCTTAGAGGTCAATTGACAGGCAATGAAATAGCCTTATCATCTTGAAATGTATGGAGTTTAGTTATATTGTTTCAAAACTTCCTGCAGAACATGTATTTTAAGATTATACGTGATTCTATGAGTATATTGCACTCATTCTGCGTACATGTTATTCTTGTTTTCTGTTTATTTGGTAATACTCATTTTGTCCTTTTGTCCAATAATGTTTAAGTTTCACCTGTTAATTATTATTATTTTGAAAAGAGAATGTCTTTTCTTGTGCTTGAAGCCTATGGCAGTGGAGCAAGTAATGTCAGAACGGGATAGCGAGGATGAAGTTGATGATGATGTTGCAGATTTTGAAGATCGAAGGGTATGTTCAGTGATCTCATAACTATAAATTTGTGTTGATGGCCGTTGTACCTTTGATACAATAAACCGTTAATAACTGGCAAAAAAGATGACATTTTAAGCATTGGGCAAAATCATCTTTCTGTACATGCATATAATTTGAGAGTATGGTAATTTTCAGTTATTACATAAGAAAGATATTGATATTATAATTTGAGAGTACCAAATATTTTCTTTTTTGCTGGATGCTCATGTAGCATAAAAAATGATGCAATTCGGTTTAAGCATCTAGTATTACGATCAGGAGCAGAAATCTGGTTTATTTTTTGACCCAAACGTCTAGGAGGTTTGAATTAGAAGATCGCATGAAACAGTCTTGCAATCATGGCTTATGCCTTCCATTGTTTGTAAAGCTACAGGCGTTGATAACATGGCTAACCAGGATGAGCAATTTCAATATTTGAGCACCGATCCATATTTTTATTTAATTTCAGAAAGAAAACCATTGTACCCTTGTAATTGCATTATTTATCAACCTTAAGCATGTTTATATAGGTGAGGTATATTATAGCATCACTCACCCTAGTGTGTTGCAGATGCTTGATGATTTTGTGGATGTGACCAAAGATGAGAAACAAATGATGCACATGTGGAACTCATTTGTGAGGAAGCAACGGTAAGTTAAGTGTTTATACATGCCCTTGTTGTAGTTTCCTTGCTCGAGAATAATTACAAATGTAAAATTGAAACTGTCCTTATAATCCTTGGAATGTGTAGTTGGTTGATTATTAACAAGGTAATTGTTGTTGACAATCTGTTTCTTTTTGACAGTGTGCTGGCAGATAGCCATATCCCTTGGGCATGTGAGGCATTTTCAAGATTGCATGGACATGACCTTATCCAGACCCCTGCCCTACGCTGGTAGGTGTTTGCATTTGAATGGAACTCATTGCTTCTTTATGGTCAATGACACTGCACTTTCTGCAAAAATTATAGATGCATTGTCTATATACATATGCAAAGTCCCGTATGAATAAAAATAGAAATAAGAGATGCATATAGAGGTAAAAGTCGAACCCCTGTTATTAACCTTTTAGTTTTGAAACTCAACCTGACATATGTAGGTATTGCCCAATTTTAAAATTCTAGATGATGTCATACATCATATAGCCTAGTTGATTTGGGCTTTTGTACATTATTGGCTGTTTGTTGCCTCCCCACAATGTAGTCCAATATTTATTCTGGTCGGTCTTGTAGGTGCTGGCGGCTTTTTATGATCAAGCTATGGAATCACGGGCTTCTTGATGCACGGACCATGAATAATTGCAACATTTATCTGGAACAGGAAAGCCAAAATCCTACAGCAATGAAGACGTAAAGAGATGATCTCTAGTTTTGTAATCCTTGTGTGACAGTGCAGAGGGAGATCTGTCCTTTCCACATTCATTATTGGGCGAAAGCCATCTGCTGCCCCCCTTGTAATTTTTATTATAATCTTTTTATGACCCAAAAAATGAAAGAAAAATACTCTAGTTGTGTAAGCTGTACTCAATCGGTAATGCCAAATGCACTCTATGTTATTTCCCACATAACTGATCAGAGCATCGGTTTGGAATGTTTGTGTTTAGTGTTCTGCTACAACCTTCTATCAGGAAGAACCGTTCAGACGTACAAAGTTCCAAGTATTACAGTATCTATATTAATTCCTCCACCGACTCATTTATACCTATATTGACTACTGATCCTGTTGGTGTTGGGGATTTGCGCATCATAATCATAAATCATAGTAATATGAACACGTCGCGAGTAATAGTATGGCATTGTTGCAGCAGGTAGGGTCTCTCTGTGTCGTTTTTGCTATTACTCCTCGAAAAAACGCATGCAACATCATCTATCACAGATTGGACAGAGAGAGAAAATGGACGCCTCTCCTCTCCCACGTGGCGCCGCAAATCTGGTAATAGACTTGTCCTCATTATAAGCACTGTCACTTATCGCACGCCCACGTGTAACCGGCCATGCAGAGGACGCTCTTCCCTTTTTAACCCAACCTTTCTACTTTGGCGAGGCCGTTGTCTGAAACCGTCACTCGTAACGTCCGTTAATGTTTCTTCTTTCCTCCGTTACTCTTCCCTACAGATAACTAGAGTTTTCTTATCTTACGAATATCCTAAAACTCGGCCGCTTAAACATTATTTGATTTCAATTAAGATGAAATAAGAGTGTATGTTTACAAGTAAATTACACATAAAATACTGATGGCTGATTCCACACATCTAAAATTGATAATCAAGTTAACTCAAAAACAAATTTTATCTCATAAGAGTCAATATCCACGGATTGGTGTCACCATAAACAAATTAACTTGACAAAACAACATTACCATATAAAATCGATGACGGGTCTCGGCATAGCTGATATATAATTTCAAGTTATTATCATGTACAACAATACATATATTTCTAAGAAAAAAGACACCACACGTCAAATTAGATTTATTTTTTTATATGCATATTACCAACTACAAAATAAACAATTCCGATAGTTATCGGGAGTTTATAAAATACAGTTTCTGATTGTTTTTTCATACGGTATATTATTCTTTTTACATCTTATAAGATCCATATATAATGTTTTATTAAGACTCAAACAAAAATAAGGCAAATGTAGAAAAAAAAAGTTGGGTGAGGGAGTTCTAAATAACGGCGTTAAAACCATAGTAATTTTGTAAGATTTAACAGGGCGAAAACAAAAGTAAAAAAGTAGATAGTAATTTTGGGTAGGATGGAGAGTTTAAAGTAGAGTGATGCTGAGTTGAATTCGAACTGACTTATAATGTAAAGACCACCTTCACCATCACTGCTACACTCACCATTGTCATCATATATATATAATATTAGAGGTACATCATTTTCTTCGTTTCCTATTTAATTTTCATTGTTTTCTCCGATCACACAATTAATATGTACTGCATCTGCATGCACTTTTCTAACACATTTAATTCACCTTCATTTTGTCGATTTAGATATCTGAATTGAAAATGTTGAGAGGTTACTGTGAATTTGAGTACGAATACTGGCCGGAGCAGCAGGAGGACCCGGTCCACGGCTCCGACGAGTTCCGGATGTACGCGTTCAAGATCAAGCGGTGCTCGAGGACGCGCAGCCACGACTGGACGGAGTGCCCCTTCGCCCACCGCGGAGAGAAGGCGCAGCGCCGCG
>JAYMSV010000728.1:0-15329 GCA_036897745.1 Erodium moschatum | reverse complement strand
GATTAGTCAGAAGAATCTGGACGCATATCCAATGGGCGAATTGAGTTTGCCGGCGAATTGAACGGGGTGATGAATCCTCCGCCTCAGGGTGGACAATTTGCCAAAAAAAAAAACTTTTCACCGATTGGCTGTTGAATTCGCTATGTGTCGCGGGGGCTATTATTGAACTCCTCTAGCTATTGAATGAGATGTTTCTACTGACTTGCAGATTGTTCGAGGTGTATGGTCAAGAAGAGAATGTAAAGCTGTTGGCCAAAGACCTACCTCTTCTCCAAAGTGTTGGTCCTCAGAAATGTTTAGCCTTTAGCACCGATGGATCTAGATTTGCCACTGGTGGAGTGGTAAGGATTTTCCTTTTTCATGCATAAATGTCTGTAGGTTTATGTAGTTCAACATGTTTTTTGATCAAATATAGGATGGACGTCTTAGAATCTTGGAGTGGCCAACTTGGCGCGGCATTTTAGACGAGCCACAAGCTCACAAATCTTTCCAGGATATGGATATCAGGTGGGACTGACATTATTTGATTATTTTTTTCTTCATATTTGCGCGTATCTGGTTGAGCTCTACAAATATGATCAATGTCTTCTCGTGTCTTTGTTACTACAGCTTAGATTCAGCATTCTTAGCTTCAACATCCACTGATGGTTCGGCAAGAATATGGAAGATAGAAGATGGTGGTCCTTTGACCACTTTGACTCGTGGCACGGTATGATTCTGCAATATTTGATGGAATTAATTAAAGGGATGATGAGAGAAATATACCGTCTACTACAATTTGTTTGTAGGTTGTTACCCTGTACTTTTTATAGCTGTACCGCTAGTTAAAATCTGTTATAATGTATAAATGAAAGAAAAAGACACTTTAAACAGCACGCGTCACACATGTGACCTGCCGAAGTTTCAAAATGATGAAATTAACCTTCTTCCTCTTGTTTGGATCAGAGTTAAAATTGGGGGTGTTTTAGTCTTTTAGATTAGGTTTTAACTCCGTTATAGACGGTGCAGCTGAAAAAAAGTTCAGGGTAACAACCTATTGCAAAACAAAGATGATAGTAACAACCTACAAACAAATTAAAGTACACAGTATATTTCTGCCATCATCCCTTTAAGTATATATCGGTATGGAGTGAATCATTTGTATTGCACTGTGACTGATCCTGCAGGATGAAAAGATCGAATTGTGCCGGTTTTCTAAAGACCCGACGAAGCCATTTTTATTTTGCACAATCCAAAAAGGTACAGTATTTTTGCTTCTAGTGAACAGTTGTTGATCATAGCTTCAAGTACATATTACTTACATGATTTGAGACATGCTTGTTGCAATCAAACAGGCGAAAAAGCACTTACAGCTGTTTGGGACATTACCACTTGGAAAAAAATTGGGCATAAGAGACTACTTGGAAAGCCCGCTTCAATAATGTCCTCAAGTGTGGATGGGAAATATCTAGCCCAGTAAGTAAGCACTAAGATTGGCCTTTGAATTGTGCTCGTTGGTTTAAATATTGTGTTTTGGCCTCCATCGACATGAACTTACATATTATCCTACATAGAGAACTAGAGAAGCCTTAGTTCGACAAATGTCTAAAATGCGAATAATGGAATGAGATGTGGTTCCTTTACAAATACTTCATCGTATACGTTATGTGGTGTTTACAATATTGTTTATTCATGTGTTAATTCCTGTCAAGTACAGAGGGAGCAAAGATGGAGACTTTTGTGTGGTCGAGGTTAAGAAAATGGAGATTTGCCACTGGAGTAGGAGGCTGCACCTGGGTTCATGCTTTGACTCGTTAGAGTTCTGTCCAACTGAAAGGTACGGTCCACCAAAACATGATCTTTTTTTATTGTTAAGTGTTAGTTGTAGATAGCTATTGTGTACTATGCGTCTTTTGCACACAACTCTCTCTAACTTTTACATCTAGGCACCTGAACTTTCAAAAAGTTTCAGACTATTTTTTTCGCCGAAAAACAAGACTTCATAACCACCAAACACATTTTGATTGGATGTAGAAAACGGTTGAGACTCCTTAAAATACGAAAAAATGGAATACTTTGAGATCAAGGTCGAGGGCATTTTCGTCATTTTTGGCAAAAAATAGTTGTGTGTAATTTTTTCAAAGTTTAGGTAACTGGAGGTAATTATGTGCAAAAGACGTATAGTAAGCAACAACTATCTGCAATTAGCCCATTCAAGCTCTCCATTACACCCAACTCATCCCGCTTGCTCTTTCATAGGGTTGTTCTTACAACTACGGGCGAATGGGGAGCGGTGGTGACTAAACTAACCGTCCCCGCTGACTGGAAAGGTTGGTTTGTCTCTATCGCACACATTTACAAACACAGATCCTTAATGTTTTGGGACCAAAGGCTGATTTAGTTTAGTTTTTTCCGGGTTGCAGAGTGGCAGATATATATGATGCTTCTAGGACTGTTTCTGGCATCAGCTGTTGCATTCTACATAATATTCGAGAAATCCGATTCGTTTTGGAACTTCCCTCTTTCAAAGAAACAACTCTCGAGATCGAAGATCGAAGCAGCTATTCTAGGAGATCCACAATCCTCGGATGATCAGAATATTTGGGGGTTTGGTCCTCTGGATTAGTCTTATAGTGAACTTCTATAGTATTAGTTATGGAGTTTCTAAATTCATTGTATACTACTTTTTAACATGTGCTTGACTTGGAAGTCTCTTCCACAATAGTTATGGCAGAGAGTAGGAAAGAGTGTTTTTAATTAGATGTTTGAGTACTTTACAATTCACAGTTCATAAACTTAACATGCTATGTATATTAATCAGTTTGTACTCTATGAATTGTGAATGGTATTTTATCATTTCGGAGATGCACGCTTTTCGTGTAGATACGATTAATTTTATAATGCGTTACTCTATCATGTCAGCCAATTTTTATGTTTTACTGGTAATAACGTCGTTACAAAGTATGTTTGATGCACGTAATATTTACGGACATTTTATCTTCATCTTTCTTCTTCATTGTTATGTTAAATGACATTTATACGTATGTATATTTCTCAAATTTAAGACGTTGACAATCTTTTCACTCCGTTAGATTCTATCAATAATTGAGTGTGAAATCACGAAAATACTTTCATTTTTTATATGGTATGAACTTAATAACATGGAATAATTATAAATACATATCCTCAAGTATAGTCAATTATGGGATGTCTATCCTCATGAAATTTTGTAACTGATACCTACCCTCATGTTACGTTTATTAACCAAAAGCCCATTCCATCAAATGCCTGTCACGGTGAAAATGAGAAAGACCGAAATACCCTCATTTCAAAACTATCTAACCACATACTCTAAGTGTTCCAAGGCATGTGTCGTTGAGGGTTTGTTCTGGAGCTAGAGAGAAGAAGGGAGACGAGGAGACGATAACCTGAGAGTTGGAGCTCAGATATGAAGAATCCGAGCAAGAGGAGAAGCGTGGTGGTCGGAGTCGAGGAGCTGAGCTAATACGATGGTGTCGTCGGAGTGTGAGAGTGATGGGTACATAAACAATGAAGGTTTCGAAGACGCACCCACTGGAAAAGGGCTTTTGGTTAATAAACAGAACATGAGTTACAAAATTTCATGAAGATAGGTATTTGTAATTATCCCTAACAACATTCGAGTACCGATCCCTCAAAGTATAAACTAAAAACTAATCCGAACCTGTGAATCAAACATCGAATCCAATGATCTTTTAATAGTTTTGATTGTAAAATAAATTAAAAGATTTTATATCATTGATGAATTTTTTAAAATTGTCTTTTTCCTCTTTATAATTCAAAGAATAACATTGGTTTCTAATGTATATTCAAATGAAAAAGAATAAGATGACTCCAAAAAAAAATAATTTAGTGCTTTTTGATTCTGCACCGTAGACTTCACTTCACGGGTCCCTTGCTGAAAAAAGCTAGAGTGAGACTGAGAATGGCATTTTGGAAAATATTTGGAAGATCGATCCTTGTTTCCAATCCGAGCTCGAAACCATATAAAAGCAAACAGAAAATCTTCACTCTCGAAGCTCTAAAAACTCATCAAGCTCTAAAAAAATCTCAGAAAAGCTCTCCTCTTTCTCTGATTCTCCTTTCCTACTCCACAGATGAATAGTCTCCAATCTCTTCAGAGGTTTCATTCCAATTCCTTCTCCACTCTCAGATCCTCTGTTCGAATCTCTTCCTCGGTCATCTCCGTTTTGATTTTTTGATTTTTGTTCTTCAGATCCTCT
This sequence comes from Erodium moschatum, assembly GCA_036897745.1. NCBI lineage: Eukaryota > Viridiplantae > Streptophyta > Magnoliopsida > Geraniales > Geraniaceae > Erodium > Erodium moschatum. Next base: position 11,088 of record JAYMSV010000728.1, on the reverse strand, counting down.
GGTGTGTCTCTGCACAGCTTCGGAGGAGGCCAGCAACGGAAGGTTTCGTTCACGGCCGTCGAGACGCTGGTACATTTACTCGGAGCTTCTTCGATACGTATACATTTACCTATATTCTGTAATTGTGTTCGGTTTTCTGAGATTTTTGTTGCGGTACAATTTGATGCAGAGAGTGATGCGTGCTACTGATCTGCACTTCCGTGGCATTTCCTTGAAGGTGCGTGCGGTTATGGTTTCTACGCTTTGTTCTGCAATTCGATGAATCGGTAGTGTTTGGCATGAGAGTTGTTGTTTATTTATTTTCCAGTTTATTTGGTAAATTATTTGATAAAATTAAGGTCATATTCGTTTCTTCCCTGTGTTATGTACACCTCCTTTCTCTTTTGATTTTGGTTTTGTTCGATTTGTTATTAGCTTATGAATATGCAGCACTGTGTAGAGTGGAATCTTAACTGTTCGATTTGGTATTACAATTGTGAAATGAAGTATGGTTGGAAACTACTTGTGTTGTAATGAATTAGGTAGTTCTCTTTGGCTGAGAGTTACTAGTTTTGTGGTGTTACACTCATAATGAGAAACTTTTTTCCTACGGATTTTTTTGCAGGCAGTTTCTGGTTCCAAGTCTAGTACTGAGATGAGTGGTGCTGATAAGAAAGAGGAGAAGTCCGATGTCTACAGTCATAACATGACGGAAGCAATGGGGGCAGGTGAGTTGCTTAGGAAGTGCTAGAATTCCAAAAAGCTTGAGTTTGGATGTTGACAAGGCCTACTGATCAGTATTGCCTAATTTCACATACGAAGAATTTTGTCTCTGATGTATGGGAGATACAGGTTGACATGCAATGTTCTAGTCGTACATGGGCATTTGTTTTAATGAGCATATATCTTATATCTTTGGTCTCCTATGGCGTTGTTTAATCTTTATTGTGGCTGATATTTTCTTTTGATATAATTAAATGCAGTTTTGACTTATAGGCATGAACTTGGAATGAACTACGACTTCATTCGTCCAGACTTGATAGTAGGGTCTTGTATACAGGTGATCTTCACTTCTAGAATAGTATCGAAAAGATTTAGTTCTTCTAAACAAGTTACGTAATAGTTCACATTTGATTATTGTTTTGTCCCCTAATTTCCAGACACCTGAAGATGTTGACAAGCTTCGTAGTGTTGGAGTGAAAACAATCTTTTGCTTGCAACAGAATCCAGATCTGGAGTATCCTACATACAACTCTTCAGTTGACTTCTTATGTAGACAGTGTATAAATATTTTGCCTATTTATTTAAAAAGGATACAACTCTGTACTTGATTTCTGAGCATTGGTTTATTTGAGCAAGAAAATATATAGCCAATTCCTTACATGTACTTTTAGATATTTCGGGGTTGACATTGGTTCCATACAAGAGTATGCAAAGTCATTTGATGACATTCAACAATTGCGTTCTGAGATAAGGTAGGCTATGTCGAAATAATTGTTGTTCTGATATTGTGTAGCAATAATAGTAATTTATATTTGAGGGTATGACTATTCCATTAGTCATTACTGGAAAGTTAAAGTAGTAGGCAGCTTCATTCGATTTAATTGGATGGATGTGTTAGTTCTTCTACTTGAGAAACTGTGAATCACATTTATATTCACATCAATTGGAAGAATAACACAAAGTCAGCTTCTCTCTTAGTGTCCGGCAGCATCAATGTTATGGCTGAGTAATATTGTCCTGGCCAATTTAATGTTTCAGGGACTTTGATTCATTTGACTTACGGTTACGCCTTCCAGCTGTAATCAGTAAATTATACAAGGCCGTAAAAGAAAATGGAGGTGTAACATATATACATTGCACGGCTGGACTCGGACGAGCACCTGCTGTTGCTGTATGCATGCCAATTTTGTTTTTGTGGAATGGTTACTTAATGCTGGCATAGGTTTATTTCTCATAAACATTGTACTGAATGTTTGTTTTAAATTGCAGTTAGCATACATGTTCTGGGTTCAGGGCTATAAACTCAGCGATGCTTGCAATTTGCTGCTGGTAACAACCTATTTTATTTCTTTAGTTCAATATTATACACGTGAATTGCAGTTGACATACATGTTCTGAGTTCAGGGCTTTAAACTTTGTGATACTTGCAATTTGCTGCTGGTAACATGTTATTTTATTTCTTCAAGCCAGTATTGTACAAAAGTTACTCATTACCATATAATTGGACATAACATAAATACTTAGGTAGTGTCTTGTTCATTTGTCATGATAATTTGAAAATATAGCACCCTATACAATGACTTGGGTTTCGTAATCAAATCAAAATCATTCTGTAGTTCAATGGATATCTTTTTGAGAAATGTCAAGATAGTATTGATTTTGCATTTGTAATAGTATTGCCTACATGGTTGAAATGATCTTGTATTTGTTTGTGACCTGCATACTTGTTGGTCATACTCGAGTCAACTCTTTTTGGTTTTTGTTAATTGCCCTACATACATAGAGTGCCCTGCATCCATGGAAAGCATCAAAACATTTTTTTTATCTGATCAAGAATCAGTTCATTTCTTTATGCTACCGGAACAATAATTTGGAACTTCTGATATTAACATCAATGAGAAGGTTGATTTTGAGCATATTGAGTTTTATGGGAGATCCATGAGGAATATATATACAACTGTGTATTTTACTATTGCTATATAACTATGAGACGTCATATTGCCTGTTCTTTTCTTGCAGAGCAAACGGCCATGCTTTCCAAAAGTTGAAGCCATAGTGCAACTGCTGATATGGTTAGTTATTTTCCCTTTTTTACTATAAATGGAACTGGTAAAGAACATTTGAAAATGTAGTGAACATTGCTATTGTTTTCACAAAGTTTTCATAAACAATTTGAGTATAATAATTACCAACATAATCTTGTATGGATACCTTAATTTATCCTGTTTAATCCAGTGCTGCTTACCTGCCTGCAAATCTTCATTAGTTTTTTGCAAATTTCTCAGTTCCTCCATCTTTTCTCAGTAATTCCATCTTGTCATGAAACATGAATGGATAGTGTCCAGTCAACTGTTAATTACTATTTTGGGTTCTTTTTCTCTTTTGATTGCAATGTGATAGGCCAATAAATTTGCTATCTATATCGAACATGTCATCACAGACTTAATCAATCACATTATTGTTATTTAAAGCTTACAGGCCTGAAGAGAAAGCTTGTCACTTTGGCGTGGAAAGGGGAGAATTGCACAACAGTCGAGATTTCTGGTCTTGATATAGGTTGGGGGCAGGTAATGTTTCTTGCACCTTTTACAAGCTGGGAGTCAAATTTTAATGGGCTCCCGAGGAATAAATGCAATAACTGTCTTTTGAGGACCACATCATCAAGCGTTCCACTATATACTGTTTTTTTCTGAATGCAGACCACAGGATAATAATTTAGAGAAAAAAATATAGTATATTTATATTTTTCTTCTCGGTCTGTCAGTATTGTGCCTGATCCACATCACACATGGCTCATCATGAAATAAATAATAGTAGATATATTTTTAGGCTGAAATAATAGTATGGGGGTGGCATACTTTGACCTTCCTAGCTCTTTGAGGATATATGGACGAAAGTGTTTTATAACAAAATTTAATCCCTAGTTGTAAAAGACATCGAAAAACTCAAGGGATGTGACTACGTTTACATATATCATATACTGGATCATTTTGGTTTGTGGTTTTTCAGAGAATGCCTCTGATATATGATGAGGGAAAAGGTCTGTGGGTTCTCCAAAGGCAATTGCCAGTAAGTTACACTCATTTGTCTAAAACTCTTATTATTTGCATTTTATTCCTTTTTCTCCTTATACTTCTTTGTTTCTATGATCCGTATGCTCCTTTTTGGACCCCATTTATTCCTCTTTTCTTGTACCCAGATATCATTTTTATCCAACAAATTATCATCTTTCTATTTTTCTATAAAAACAGTCACGTTGAGGTAGAAACAATTAAAATATTTACTTTGAACCCTTGAATCTCTTTCATTCCCTTAATACAAAAATTACATTTCCAAATCGACTTCTAAAAATATTAACGTTGTTGTTCTTGCGTTGACAGGAGGGACACTACGAGTACAAGTACATTATTGATGGCGAATGGATGTGCAATAACGATGAGCTTGTTACCAGTCCCAACAAAGATGGCCACGTCAACAACTATGTTCAAGTAAGAAACATTTTGCTCTCCTTACATTCTATTATAATTCGGTTCCAATTTTGTTCAGAATATTTGGTGAACCACATCAAAGATTTAATGCATTATCTTATGTAAATGAAAGCATGAACGAGCAACTATAAGATTGTAACCTGAGAGGATGCTAATGTAATAGCTTCATGTCCAGGTTCTTGACCACGATGAGAATAGCTCCAGTGTAGCTGTACGGAAGAGGCTGACAAATGATGACCCCGACCTTACCAAGGAGGAACGAGCCAAAATCATCCAGCTCCTCGAATCTTTTCCTCAATGAGAAGTGAGGTGCCGAGGCACCATATCTTGCCAGTTTGTGAAATAATATATGTATGTCATGTTTCCCAATAATCACAGGTATGATTTGTGGAATTGTTGTAGTCTATATGTAATAAGTTATGATACCAACGAGTTAGTTGTAGTATATATATGTAATAAATTGTGGTACTGTAGAATTGTATTAGTGTAGTCAATAAAAACAAATTGAGACGCATAAACTTTGTATTTATGTTGTTCAAGTGGTCAAGAGCTCTCTCTATTATAAGAGTACCTGCAATCCAAGGTGAATTGGGAACGAATTCAACGGGTGAATCGACGAAAAATGTGAGTTTTAACAAATCGCCCACCTCTGGGGGTGAAGGATTCGACGTGCCACTCAATTCTCTCATGTACATAATTCAACCACAAGACCCTATGACCAATTGTCACGTGACATGTACTATTCGTATAAACTAGTAGCCCCCTTCAGTGGCTAGGTAATCATTGCTTGACATAAATCGAGTTTTATCTAGATTATCAGTCTGATTGAGGTTGAAATAATAAAATGATAATAATAAAGTTTATCTTTCTTCTTTCATCTTGGTTGAAATAAGTTCATTTACATTCTGAATGGTTTTAGTCGGTTGAAACAACTGCTGTAGGTTTCCGTCGGCGCCTTTCAGCCCCTTTACGCCGACAACTACAGGTGCTCTTAGGTCTGAATTAGGTTATAATAAATTTGAATATTTAATGAATCTAATTGAAGGCCCATTCATATACGATTCCAAACATCCAACTTAAAGGCCCACCCTTAGGCCCATTCTTTTCTCGTTACCGAACTCGCAGTTTCATGCCGCTGAAAAAAATGCCAACTTTTACTATTACATTTGCATTTCGGACCCGTGAAAGTACTAAAATATAAAAATTACCACGCAGAAATTAAAATAATACCAAATTCCCGCCCTCAGCTGGACCAATCGCAGACGGCGAGGAACCGTAGGGGTAAAACTCTCGGTTACCGTAACTGTTTATGTAGGGTTTTAGAGCTCACTCCCAAAAATCATCTTCTCTCCCAGCTCTCTCTCTCTCTGTTCAATCTCAGGTAACAAATCTCCGCTCTCCGCTCTCAGCTATCTCTTCTCGAACTGCTTTGCTTTTTCCTCTCTTTTTGTTTGCTGCTCAATTTTTCTCTTCATTTCCGGAACAGTTCATCACTCAATTTGTTCGTTTCATTTCTCGAATTTCGCTTGTTGTATATATGATTATGCTTTTCATTTCCATGAGGTTGTGTTTCTCTGTGTGTGTTACTATCTGTTGCGTTTCCAGAAGAAGATTTGTAATTTGGTAATGAACTGTTCTTCGGTGGGTAGAATTAAGGTTTTGTTGGTGTTGAGAATGTTCAAATTAGCTTGCATGTTTAGTTCTTAATTTTCCGAGAAACCAATGCTAGACTGTTAGTTTAGGAGAATTTTGGAAAATTTCCGATTTTGGCATCTACTTATGGAGGGTGACATTGCTGAATATAACTGAGGTGGTTGATGAAATTCATTTTGGGGTGAAGTGGAACAACCAAGTGACCGTCTCTGTAAATCAACATGGCAAGTAGTAGACTTCATAACTGTGTATAGTATAGGTATCTTTAGGTGTAGCTTCTCAATTTCTCATTAGTTGGGGTGTTGGATGATGTGCAGGCAATATGAGCTGCGAATCCTCTTTTTATATTTTTTTTCCTTCTAGTTTATGCAGCCTAATTATATGGTATATGCAGGAGATAGTAGCTCTTATATGAATTAGACCTAGCGTACTAGTGATGTACCCCGGGGAAATGGTGTTTTTTTTTTTTCTGGATGCGGGACTAGATCTTTATCGCTCTTGAGTTCTTATGTTTCGTAATTCTGACTACTTTCATCCTCTTGCTGAATATCATGATTTGTTTTCTTTAACGTCACGCGTGAGTATATGTGTTGCACGTGAATTAGGTACATGTCGTGTACCGAAATATCTTATGAGATCGGTTTCCGGAAATATAAGATGATCTCAATCATCATTCGCTGAATACTAATTACTGGATAATTCACTTCAATGTTTTTTTTACTATTATCTGAGTGTAGTTATGCAGTTGGGATATAACCGTGCGATTACGGTGGATTAGGTTTCATAATTGGCATGCGTCTATGTTCAGAGTGGAAATAATTATAACTCCTAATAAACTGGTTCTTACACTTTCCATTTTACAATTAGTTTTTTTTTTTATGGAAGCTTAACATATGGTATATTTTGGCAAGTGAATATTGTTGTAACTTGGCTTGAGTGAGGGAAAGTATCATCTTGTTATCATTCTCACCTGTTGGATTACTGCATAGCCTTGCTGAGCTATGATATAGCTATAGGCTATGACAAATAATATGTCTCCGTGAAAGTTGTGACAAGTCTCTCATTTTAATTTTGTTGCAGGTAGGGTAACCCTGGTGAACTTTTTGAACAGCATGCATGCTATAAAGGGTGCGTGGGCTGGGCAAACTTTTGCACTAGCCAAGTGCAATGAATCTGAAGGGAGGAAGTCCCGGATTCGCCGTTCAAAAGAAGAGAGGAAGACAATGGTTGAATCATTTATAAAGACGTAAATTTCTTGATGGCCTTCATTTTATTTATTCTTGGCTTTATTTCTTTTTGTTGTGCCTCTATATCCTAGGCTTAGTCTCTTTTTGCACTTGCACTATTCGTTGCATGTCTATTTATTTTCGGTATATTGGGGTAATTTGTTTCCATATGCTTCATTTGTATGTATAGGTTTCCTTTTTTGATATCTGGTGATGTATCAGCATGTTGTGACTATAGATTGTTACTTTAAATTGTGGCCTAACCTACTGCCAGTCAACCAACAGACTGACTGGGTAGCTTTATGGACCAACTAGTTGTGGGTTTTTTTCTCTTAGCAAAGCATATTTCTAGAGGATAGTTTGATCCAGGTGGTTTGCTTTAGCTATTAATCACACTCAGATACTTACCATACATAATAATAGCTTCTCATAGGACTTATTTTGAATTCATTACCTTATTCAATTTTCTTATCCTAACCCTCATGATGTGTATGCATCATTCAGCTTATTGGTATGGTTCTAAAAATGTAAAAAAAAAAAAAGGTTTTGTTTTGAAGTTGATCTAAAACATCCTCTTATTCATTAATTTTCATCAGAAGTTGTAATTCTTTATTGTGAACAACCATTCTTTATGTACGAGTAATATGTGAGAATAGGATCATAATTATCATATTTTTCAGCATGTTCCTCATAAAAATCTGTTTACTGTTGCGTTATCCATTTAAGGTTGCTAATCTTTCTATATCCCTTCTCACTATTTTCCTCTCAGTTAACCATTCAAAGTCTGAATTCATCTTTTTCTAAAACAAAACAAATCTCCATCAATGAATTTTCGATCCAAGGTTGTGCTGATGCCGAAAGAAACTCGTGTCTCAGGTACCAAAGTTCAAACAATGGACATTTCCCATCACTGAATCTCACACACAAGGAAGTTGGTGGTTCATTTTACACAGTGCGGGAGATTGTTAGAGAAGTAATCCAGGAAAATAGAGTGCTGGGTCCTGCCAAGTTTAGTCTAGAAGAGCAGCAGCTACAGAATGCTGATCAATTTTTAGAACAAAATCCATTGGGCTCAATTTCTTATGAACCACAAATTCCTTTGACCGCATCGCTTAATGGAACTAGTTTTGTATCTGATCATCAGAGTATTGGAGGAGAAGTGGTAGCAACAACCGATGAGCTTAGTAGTGAACAGGAACATCTTGATTTGAATAATGGACGAGTAGTCAATGGGAGTCATATAGCTATGAAAAGTGATAATGCTAACAATCTGAGATGCATAGAAGTGCAAGTAAGTGAACCGTCAGAATCAACAACAAATCTTGAAGAAGAGACACTTGAAGAAGAGACGGTTGCATCCAAAATGGAAGTGAATCTGCTAGTAAGTGAACCTTTGGATGCAAAAGAGAGCTTAGAAGAAAAGATGGATGCATCCAAAGATGATCCGAATCTACTAGTAAGTGAACCTACAAATGCCAAAGAGAGCTTAGAAGAACAGATGGTTGCGTCCGAAGCTAGACTAAGTCCGCTAGTAAGTGAACCTTTAAATGCGAAAGAGAGCTTAGAAGAACATATGGTTTCATCAGAAGCCAAGCTGAATCTGCTTGTAAGTGAACCTTCAGAAGCAAAAGAGAGCTTACAAGAAGAGATGATTGTATCAGAAGCAAAAGAGAGTCTACAAGAAGAGGTGATTGCATCAGAAGCAAGAGAGAGTGTACAGGAAGAGATGATTGCATCAGAAGCAAAAGAGAGTCTACAAGAAGAGATGGTTGTATCAGAAGCTAAAATGAGTGTGCTAGCAAGTGAACCTTCAGAAGCAAAAGAAGAGATGATTGAATCAGAAGCTAAAGTGAGTGTGCTAGTAAGTGAACCTTCAGAAGCAAAAAAGAGCTCACAAGAAGAGATTATCCTATCAGAAGCTAAAGTGAATCCCCTAGTAAGGGAGACTTCGAAAGCAAAAGAGAATTTAGAAAAAGGGTTTGCTGTATCCAAAGCTAAAGTAGATCCATTAGCAACAGACGTAATCGTGGAAGTCTTCCCAGTAAGGCCCATAGCTAAGTCGACTGATAGTTTGGGTGCAAGGTTGGGAGAAGTAAGGGAGGTAACTAGCACTGTGGAAAAAACAGAAGTTGGAATGGATACAGATGCATTGTTGGAAAACTCAAATTGCCCTACCATCAAAGAAGATGTCATGCACCAAAGCGGAATAGTTGCTGAAGTTAAGGTATTTTTTTTTTCAGAACCTGTTGTGTGTGGGGGAGTAACAAAACCTATACTTTGAGAGTGGTCTTCTGGTGCTTGTGCTATGAACCATAGATTTTTTTAGTATGTGTTTTAACAGCCATCAATTTAACCAAGAACTGATATGACAATTTGTTTGCAGTTTTCGTTAGGATGAAAACTATATATGTGAAATATGACTGAACTCTCAGCATAGTAATGAAATGGTCTAACTTCTTGCACAATATATAATTTCTAGAGGGCACTACAAATAGAGTACTATCGTATTGCCTAGGCAGGGGGGTGTTAGTTTGAAATATATGAAAATCAATTGTAAGGTTATAACAATTGAATTAAGGAAAATATTAGAAATTTGATGATTTTTCATTGGTTCATTATTGTTTATGAAATACAAGATAATCAATGAAGTCTCGTTGTTCGTTGGTTGAAAATTTGACTTCTAGTTTAAATTTATAGCTGGCTCATGTGCAATTGGTCCCCCTTTTAAAACAATAATTATGTGCTAAAAATGGCTACAAATGGTATTCAATTGGAACAAATTATCCACACTTCGTTTGATGTCGTGTCATAACCTAAATGCATGGCTCATTCTTGCAAATTATCACATTGATGCATGTTACAGATTTATTACACATTTTAGACATCGCCCTTCCCTAAGTGTTGATATGAGGTAAACTTAAAGATTATGTAAGAGATGAAGCACCTGTTAGAAACAGAACTGGTCCATATTGCTGTAAGAAGACTAAACTGTAGATTGAATGGTGATTTCAGTTTGGTGTTCACACTATGTTTTTGCAGACCATAAACGGTGACAGTAGGTTAAAATCCAACGAAGCAAAAGCAGCTGTGAGCAACGGTAAAGCTGAAGCTCAACCCAGAGGCAGGTCCAAGAAAGAAGCCACTCCAACCTTGGATAGAATGAATCTGTAAGTTCCTTGCTTCACCGTCAAATTGTCTTACATTCAGATATTCCTTCGTTAGACAACTGAGTATGGCCCTTGTCTGTTTTTGACCAGTAAATCATGGGAAGATCCATCCAGAAATCCCGAGAAGAATCCACTTGTGTCGATTTTTCAATCCTTCGTAGCTGCTTTCATGAAGCTTTGGTCTGAATGAATTCTTATTACAACCTTCTTTTTTTCCTTCTGTAGAACCGTAGCTATAACTTATAAGTTCATTTTCTTAAAAAAACACGAGTTGTCCTACGATGTTAGAACTTAGTCTCTCGAGGTTAAGTGTGAGTTTGAGGTTGGAAGCAGGTGAAGTAGTAAAGATGCATGATGGGCCCATACATATATATACAAGCATGTTACGTCCCTTGTGGTCCGGAGGCTGTCACTGAAACTATTCTATTCTTCATTTCACGCACATGCCATTATTCACGGAATGTTCACTAAGTACCAATCCAAAAATTGATGGGTTTCACTAATGTAAATTTAAAGCCCACACCTCAATTTGCTTGTTAATCTGGTAGAGCATGTACATTGTGGGGGTTGAGAGTTGGGGGTCACGAGTTAGGATTCATGTGATGATTGGGATGAATTGAGGTGCGAGTTAGGATTCATGTGATGATCGGGATGAATTGAGGTGTGCGCTCCAAAAATTGAGAGAGTTTCACGTTAAGAAGAGCATGTATGGGGGTTAGAGTTTGTAATAGTGCTGAATGAATGTTGACTGGATATTTATGTTTTTGCTGAATTTATTAAATTTATATTTAAATTACTAAATATTTAATAAAATTGAAATAAAATATATATAATTAATTAATAATTGAATAA
>JAYMSV010000727.1:0-15331 GCA_036897745.1 Erodium moschatum | reverse complement strand
AGGACAAGAATCCTTGGGCCGAGAAGGACTTAGGGTAGGAAGAGAAATTGGGCCAAAGACATAAAAGCCCAACTCCGTAAGCCCAACTCCGAGATTTTATTCTCTGCGGTGCGTACTTATTTACTTCCCATACATACTATAAAGACGAAGAAAATCAATGTACAGAGAGCCATGGATAGTCGGAGCTCGAAGATCTAGTGATCTGCGGAGGAGACGATTCTCCGATCTCAGTCGCGAACCAAGTCCATGTCCATAGCTAGGGCTTAGCTCTTCAGTGACGATACTTTTTCAACTGTTGCGAAGCTCCCAACCTCGCCGGCGACGACGACGATGGCGAGAACGATACTCAACGAAGCAGCAGAGGAGGAAGAGAAATGGCTAGCAGAAGGGATCGCTGCAATTCAACACAACGCCTTCTACATGCATCGAGCTCTAGTATGTCACCGATCCTCAATCCTCTCTATCGAATCCCCAATCCATAACCCTTTCTCGCTTTACTGATTGTTACCTGCAAATTTGAACTCGTAAGGATGCGAACAATCTCAGAGAAGCTCTCAAGTACTCGGCGCAGATGCTGTCGGAGCTCAGGACCTCGAAGCTCTCTCCTCACAAATACTACGAACTCTGTAACTTCTTTACTCTTCGATTTGAGCTGAATTTTTTTGTTGTGGTTTAGTTTTTGCTCGGATTGTTGATTGGATTCGACTCGTGGATTTGTGGTTTTGGTGTTGGAGACATGCGAGCTTTCGATCAATTGAGGAAGCTGGAGATGTTTTTCAAGGATGTGAGTCGACATGGCGTTTTAGTGGTTGATTTGTATGAGCTTGTTCAGCATGCTGGGAACATATTGCCCAGATTGTAAGTCATCGCTGATCAGACTTTGTTCTTGATTTTGTGGTTTGATCTGCTTTTGACTTCACTTGATGGTGTGTGCTGATTAGTTGTTACTTGGAACATTTCATTTGAGGTTGCAAATTAAATTATTGGGAATTTTCGTAGCATTGGAATGTGAAACTTCAATAACCAATTACTTGATGGTGTGCTGATTAGTTGTTACTGGGAACATTTGATTCGAGGTTGCAAATTAAATTTGTATGATTGTATTCGTTCCTGTAAGTTGGGTGTTTTACTTGCGTTCAAACTCCACTCGCCACTGATAACTTTTTTGGGAATTTTCTTAGCATTGGAATGTGAAACTTCAATAACAAATTGCTAGTTATCGGATTTATCTGTACACTTCAGTGCATACTGTTACTGAGGGTGTTATCTTCTCTTGTATACTCTGATACATGGGTGGAAAAATACATAAAATCTAGAGAAAGAAGTTATCAAAAGCTGTAAAGTTGTATCGGTTTTAGTGCTAAATTGGAATCAGTTTTAATCATGACAGGAGATTAATCTCAGTTAAGGGCTCTTTTAATCGTTGTCTATATAACTAAACTATCGACCATTCAACGTTTTTAATCGTGCCATCAGGTGTAGCATATTGTATTTTTTGTCCTTTGTGGAGTGAGTAGCTTTAATGACTGAAAAGTATGACTGGAGTAAATAAACCAAAGGTTAGGTCTTCATCTTTGCTGGTGGAAGTTAAATTCCTTAATGTTAATTCGTCAGGTATCTCCTATGTACAGTAGGATCTGTGTACATCAAATCTAAAGAGGCTCCTGCCAAGGATGTTCTTAAAGATCTAGTTGAGATGTGTCGTGCTGTTCAACACCCAGTACGCGGGCTATTTCTGAGAAGTTATCTTGCTCAAGTCAGTAGAGATAAGCTACCTGATATTGGTTCTGAGTATGAAGGGTAAGAACTTGTTTAGCTTCCTTTACGTTTTAATGGAGTTTTCTTTTCAGAAGTTGACTACTTGAAGTTAAACGTTTTCTGTTTTATTTTTTTTATAGTAAATATCTTAACTCTTGAGCTTTCTATCAAGTTGAGAGTATAGATATCAAAACATTCATTGAGAAAAACCAAGTAGCATTGAAATGTTAAAATATGCTCAAAATCTAATGATAGAGGGGTGCTTTTATATTGGTGTTTCAATGACAGTTAGTATTATCATCATTAATCTCTAAGGAGGATTGGAGTTGGGAATATGACGCAGATTGGTCACTTATAAAGACTAAGCATTTGAACTTAGGTCCTAGAGACCAGGTTCAAGTCCCAGCAGCGGTATTCTCACCCACCTTTATTATCTCTCAACCCTTGTTGGCCCTCCCTTTCAACCCTTGTCAAGCACTCTTCTAACTCATGTTGGGCTTCTCTCTCAAAACGTGGGGTCAAGTGGTAATATAGAGATCCTTTCTACATAAAGGTGGCTCTTAATCCATTGATACATCAATCTTAATAATTAAGAATCAAGTGTATAGTACCCTCTTTCTTCTAGATAAGTAAGGCTGATTACTACCTTTACTTGGTACACAATTTGCTGAGCAAAAAAATAAAATAAAGACTAGTTTACTCTCTCCAATTAAACACAGTAGGGATTTGTAGAGTAGGGAGAAGAGGTAGATGGTGAGGATGTTTTACCAGAACATCCTTTTATTTTCGCATTTGTGGTGAATTTAATTACTTATTTTCAAAGGTGTACGCATTTAAAATAACAATTATGAACTTTGGATGTAGAGCTTAAAAAGTGTTTTAGTCCATTCTAGTTTATGTTGACTGTTCCTCAATAGTAGTTGTTAATACTACACATATGGTTTTGATGCTCTAATTTGGATATTACACTATAGTTGCAATTATTACTCATTCAACTATCCACTGTTTTCCATAAGGGGTGCTGACACTGTCATGGATGCTGTAGAGTTTGTGCTGCAAAATTTTACCGAAATGAATAAACTTTGGGTTCGAATGCAACATCAGGTTAGTAAATATCAAGGGACAGAAGTGTACTTTAATTTTCCACATGCATGGCACCACCATAGTTGCTTGCATAGGGGTACAAATGAATCTTGATTCTTGAGAGCATACTTTTTTGGCCATGCAGACTTTGTAGTTCTTGTCAATCATTCATACTTTTTGGTGATCCTGAGTTGAGACTTAAATTGGGCTTTCTGGCATGCAGGGACCTGTTCGGGTAAAAGAGAAGCAGGAAAAGGAAAGGAATGAGCTTCGCGATCTTGTAATATTTACCAACTGAAAATTCCTCTATATGTAACATGTTCTCTTTAATGCTTTTATAGAGAAGTTATGTTTCTTCCTCTAATTGTTTCGGTTAGGTAGGGAAAAACCTCCATGTTCTCAGTCAAATAGAGGGCATAAACCTCGAAATGTACAAAGACACTGTTCTTCCTAAAATTCTAGAGCAGGTGTAGTGATCTCTCTCTCAGCCATTTCTTTGTCTTAGTTTACAAACATATGCTGTTGCCTAGCTCTCTAAGCCCCTTCATATAAGCTTCCAATCTTCTTTTACAGGTTGTCAACTGTAAGGATGAGCTTGCTCAATATTATTTAATGGATTGTATCATTCAAGTTTTTCCAGATGAGTACCATTTGCAGACCCTTGAAACATTATTGGGTGCTTGCCCTCAACTTCAAGTAGGTAGCGTGACTTATATTAGGGTTTCATGCTTAAGTTTCCCATGTGGTTTGTTAAAAAATTTATGTTGTAATACTATCATCTAGAACTTATGTCCTATATCAATATTGTTTGCACATGACACAATTACTATGGATGCACACTTCTAGAAATGTATCTTATTACCATGCATGAAGGCTTTTTGGCAATATTTTTTAAATGAAGTTTAGTACATTTTTTTTTTTGAGTATTTTCAAAGACAATTCTCCAGTATATGATGACTAACACTATACGCCATCAGCGCAAGCCCTTTCTTTACTATGTCTTTCACTTTGGAAGAAAGTGGGTTTATGGTGTTACGTTCTGAGACAAATATTAGACAAGTTCTCTTTCGGAACTGTTGTCCTACACAGCTACACCTCCTGACTTTTTTGGCCCTATGTTGGCATAGCAGTTAACTGTTTTTTCTGAGGCCGTTAGATATTTTATGTATCCTTGTGAGGCTTTTGATGACGATTGGTGCTAATGAATTTTTTTTCTTATTTATTATACTTGGTGTCATGTTGATTCTCAGCCGACAGTTGATATCAAAACAGTGTTGTCTCAGCTAATGGAGAGATTGTCAAATTATGCTGCTTCAAATGCAGATGTAAGATATCAATATATGCTGCCTTTCCAGGTCTTCCCTTTTCACATTTTCATATTTCTTATTTGATTTTAGTTTGTTCACATGACAGGTATTACCTGATTTCTTGCAAGTAGAAGCTTTTGTTAAGTTAAGCAATGCCATAGGGAAGGTAAGCAGTTTTTTACCCTGAGGTTGGGAGTTGATTTATAATCTTGCATGGCACTTAAAAAGTACATATCTGGGCAATGCCTTACAGTAATTAATGACTTCAGTTTATCTTACAATATATTTTTTTACCGATCGGAGTACAACATTTTTTGTTAGTGGTACATCATAGACTGAAGTTCCATTTTTAGCTATATGATCATAATGATGTGTTGGCAACTGAGTGTAGTGCATAAATTAGCTGAGAATGTGAAACTAGGAACACAAGACTGCTACAGGGTGAATGCAAAAGTGCAGAGAAGCCATACTTTTAATCATCCTGTTAATCTTTGTAGTGTTCATGTACTTAAGTTGAAACGTGGAATTTTGTTTCATGATCCTGATTGCCTTTAATATATTGTTAGGTGATTGAAGCACAGGTTGATATGCCTATTGTTGGTGTTATAACCTTGTATGTCTCTCTTCTTACATTCACTCTCCATGTTCACCCCGATCGGCTGGATTATGTGGATCAAGTACTGGTATGCTTCCGCTAAAGACTTGTACATGACATAGAGACACTCATAAGGATGTTCATATCTACGTCTAACACATTATGCCTGCTAGTTTGCATGTCGATACAATCTTTGAGATCATTGATTGTCCAATGTTTCATATTGGTTCACAGGGAGAGTGTGTTAAGAAGCTCAGTGGTAAACCCAGGCTTGAGGACAGTAGAGCAACAAAACAAGTTGTTGCACTTCTAAGTGCTCCATTGGAGAAATACAATGATAGTGTTACAGCGCTTATGCTTTCTAATTATCCCCGTGTTATGGATCACCTTGATCATGGGACGAATAAAGTTATGGCAATGGTCATTATTCAGAGCATTATGAAAAATAACACTTGCATCTCAACTGCTGATAAGGTATGAATGCCAGTTTAGTTCAGCAACTGTTCTAGCATATAATGTTCTGAAGAAAAGTGCTTTATTTTTTTCCTTCTAGGTTGAGGTGTTGTTCGAATTAATTAAAGGGCTCATTAAGGATTTGGATGGAACTTCTACGGATGAGGTACATATCCACAATTCTATTGATTGGACTTTTATCCAGTGGAGCTAGAATAATTATAATTCTTTTGGTAGCCATTACATATTTTATTCATGAGTTTTTTCAGAGCCATATTTTTTCTTTTAAGTTTGCATTGCTTTAACTACGTGCGTGCATGCATACGTGTATTCTTTTCTTTGCCCCTCATTTTTTTGTGTGTTAAATCTCTATTGGTAGCTTGATGAGGAAGACTTCAAGGAAGAACAAAATTCTGTTGCTCGCCTCATACACATGCTATATCATGATGACCCAGAGGAAATGTTAAAGGTGTGTGGATTTACTGGGATCTCTGCAGCTTTTACTGACCAGTTACGTCTTTTCTTTTACTTGGTTGGAATGAGCAATTGGTATCAATTGTGGAAGCACCTAGGTTTGGGTTCATATGATAAGATCCAGTCAGTATGAGCATGCTACTATTGTAAAAATCCTGTATATTACATATTCATAGGATTGAGAAGGTTTGAATTTGTTTTGATATTGGGCATTGGGTTTACGGCAAATGTTTCACTTTCCACACTTGTGGTGGAAATCAAGAAGTTCAGTGTTCTGTACTCATGATTTTGTTTAGATCTCTTATTGTATCCATATCACCTTTACGCGATGCTTACCCACATTATTTCTGAACTAACAGTAGATGCACATCTGCCTAACAATGCTACTCCTGTATTTTGATTTGTTCAAGGATTGTTCTGTACTTACTGTACTGCCTGATGTGCAGATTATATACACTGCGAGGAAGCATATAATGAATGGTGGACCAACACGCCTACCTTTCACAATCCCTCCTCTTGTTTTTTCTGCACTCAGGGTATGCTAACTTACATAAGTTTTAACAAATTCTTGTGTCAATTTGTCCATCTCTATAACATTTAATAAAATACTAAGTGTGAATATATAGGAAAAAGAATTTCATGAGCAGAAGTTGTGTACCCGTATTACTGTATGCTGAAGGCTAACATTGCATAGGCTTCTCAAAAACAACATTAGAAGAGAGAAATGTACCATCTATTTGAAGTTTTCTGTTTGTACCAATTCATAAGGGTAGTTTTAAGGAATACCCCTTAGTAGATTATACATCTGCTTTTTTCGCATGTGCAACAGAATTGTGTTAGATGGTAATTTTTATCCTCTGGCTGTATAGAAATCTAATTATTTTGCATACATCCAATACTGCACAATAAAACCTTAATCGGATAATCCCAAGTTGTTGGGGGATGGACACCCATATCCTTCTCTATTTCCTGCTATCGTCCTCAGAGTTGTCATTTATTGAACTTAGCATCCTTGTTTGAGCTGCATTCATCTTATTGTATTATCACAATTTTCCTTGTCATGAAGAAGGAAAGGAAACAGTTACAGCTTCTATGTTTTTTGTCAACAGGAGTTAAGTGCAATTCTGTTTTTTTAGTAGATGGCCTTGCTTTGGAGTGTGGTTTAATTTGGAATGTTATTTTTTATGCTTGCAGTTGATTAGACAATTGCCATGTGAGAATGGGCGTGTTGTGGGAGAAGAACTTGCAACGCCAGAGAAAATTTTCCAGCTCTTAAATCAGGTATTCTGCTCTAAAAGATTTGTAATTGGTTTGATGAACAGGCAAGAGTCGCCCTTGCAATCAACATGGATATGCGTTATAACCTATATCATTATGTGAAGAATTTGATATGTAGTGCTAGACTTTTTTCGGAGACAACCTTTTAAACTCTACCCATTTTCATGGACTTCTGTTGGTCGGAATTTTCCTTTCTTGTACATCCTTCGAATTATCAAAATTAATTATTATGCTAACCTGAAATATTTTTTAGGCTCTTATTATTTCCTCAAAGTAACTCCTGTTCTGTCTCACAATTTTGATGTTGATCATTTTTATTTTTTGCATATTTTTGTCATTCAAGTCATCTATGCGCATATAGTAATATCATCTGGATTTATTTCAGACTATCGAGGCTCTTGCTTCAGTCCCTTCACCTGAACTGGAATTAAGGTTGTTACTGCAATGTGCTGAGGTACTTACACTCACAATTGTAATGCGCTGAATATAATACAGAATGGCTTCTGGAACTCCAAGAACATGTTTAAGAGAATATAAATTACAAAATGCCGATTTTTACAGCAAGAAATGGTTAATTTCCATTTTATTTCACGAACATTCATGCTTCTTGGAACATCATATGTATTTAGGTGAAATTACCTTTAGTTACCCTAAAGTTTTGGTCACTTACCTTTAGCTACACTAAGTTTAAAAGTGTCCAATAAGGTACCATAAGTTTTGGTCACAGATCATTTACATGCCTTTATGAATTGATCACAGATCATTCACATGCCTTATAAATTGGTCACAGATCATTTACATGCCTTATGAATTGGTCACTGATCAATTACATGCCTTTAAGAATTGGACAATAAGGTGAAAGTGTAGAAAACTTTGTCCAATAAGTTACCATAACTTTGTGTAACCAAAGGTACGTGATCAAAACTTTAAGGCAACTAAAGGTAATTTCCTCTTGTATTTGTATGGTTTGAATTACTATCTGCTGGCAACAGCCTGAGAAATATGTGGAAAAGGAATCCTTGTGCAAACAGTTCTAACTCGTATGTATATTTTTTGGTTTGGTGACAATCAGGCTGCTAATGATTGTGAACTGGAGCCTGTTGCTTATGAATATTTCACTCAGGCCTTTATGCTATACGAAGAAGAAATCGCGGTAATTGCTCATAAATGTTTTACTTGATGAAAATATTAAAATTTAAAACTAGGTGCTTATCGGTAAATTATATCGTGTATGTTGGTATTAGGACTCCAAGGCCCAGGTGACGGCAATACATTTGATAATAGGGACTCTGCAGAGGATGAGTGTATTTGGCGTTGAAAACAGGGACACTCTAACACACAAGGCCACTGGGGTAATAGTTTTGACAAAACTAGTAATAATGTGGTTCTGGGTATTGGGCAAAACTGACACGAAAGTGTATTTCCATGTGATTAGTATTCAGCAAAGCTTTTGAAGAAGCCTGATCAGTGCAGAGCAGTGTACGCATGCTCGCATCTCTTTTGGGTTGATGCTCACGATGGCATCAAGGATGGAGAAAGGTACATTGCGTGTCTTTCTTCTGATCAATAGAAAAAAAAAAACTAAATTGCTTTATGGAAGAAACTCAATAATCTTGCTATTGCCATTTGCTTTTTTGGTGTAAAGGGTGCTGCTTTGCCTGAAGCGTGCATTGAGGATTGCAAATGCTGCTCAACAGATGGCCAATGTCACACGTGGTAGTAGCGGGCCAGTCATACTCTTTGTTGAAATACTGAACAAGTAAGTCACTAGCTTAATAGAATCCTACCTCGTTACATGTGTGCTTTGTAATTCATTCAGCTGTTTCAGGTACCTGTATTTCTTTGAGAAAGGGAACCCCCAGATCACAAGTGCTGCAATCCAGGGCCTGATAGAACTAATTCACACTGAGATGCAAAGTGACACCGCAACCTCGGATCCTGCGTCAAGCTCATATTTCACGAGCACGTTGCGGTATATTCAGTTCCAGAAACAGAAAGGTGGAGCAATGGCCGAGAAATATGATTCGGTTAAGGCCTGACACGATACAAGAAACACACATTGATGCGTTCCAGAGGCCTCCACGAGAAATCGTGCAATGTGTCCTACCCTTGGGAGATTCGGGAGAACGTGAGGATCGGTTATTGCTGTTTTGACATTTGTGCATGTACAACAACACAACAGAAGTGAAAAGGAAGTGAGTGTAGACTGTGTAGTGTACAATAGGGGTTCCTCCCCTGTTAAGAACACTCTTGAGTTTGGTGCTATAATTTTACATTCTTTCTGAATTTTACAATTACGATCATTGTGCATCGTTGAGCCATATAAGAAGATTGTACAGAAATCTCCAGACATGAACACTTGTTTTGATTTCGAAAGTTGTAAAGAATACATTTATGTTCGTTTTGCTACTTGTAACAAGTATAAGATAATATTGGGAATATAATAGATGACCCGTAAACATACCGAAACTGGTGACTCAAATTAGACCTTCACTTCAGAACTCAGCGTCCCTCGAAACGAGTAGACATAAATCAAGGTTGTAAAAGACAATAGGCTGAACGAGAGACATCAAATTGAGCAATGACATAAATCAATGACAAGAGTTGGCATAAAATCACATATCATCGTTGAGTTATCAAATTGAGCAACGACATAAATCAACGACACGAGTTTGCATAAAATCACATATCATCTATCAGAAAAGTAGAGTAAAACAAGTTTTATTAAATAGTACAAGATAAATAGTCCCAAATTCTTGTGGGACAAATTTGTAGAACTTCAAATGTCTTAAACTCACAGTAGCTGTTAAAAATATATAAACACTTAAACAATATCATCACTCAAATAATTAATTATTTATATATAGCTATACGAAAACTGCACTTCTCATTCAAAATTATAATTTCCTGGCCGCCTTTCTTGAATTGTAGACAAACTTGCCATACGGGATTTCGCAACCTTATCGACCCAAGACAGAACAATGCCCCCCTGAGTTTGGTGATGATGGAGAGGTCAGGACGTCTTTTACACATACTAGCCTGAGAGATATATAATGGTTTCGATCACAGTATGGAGCAGCTCATTTGTCCCTTTTTCTTCTTCTTTTTCTGCGGCGGTTGGAGCACCACCTTAATGGCTGCGTCAAACACTCCCTTTACATTCTGCATTTAAACAAGAGTTAATTGCTAAAAACTACATTATGTATTGTTCATGTGCGAAAAAACTACATTATGTATTGTCCACGTCCCTAATTTTAACGGAACATTCCAAATTTCGTAAGTAAACGACTGTGGCCGAAAGTGTAGTTTAAAAGCGTGGACAATACATAAAGTAGTTTTCCGCAAGTGGACAAGTATATTAGTGTGAGTACATAGATTACATATCCGTTCTCAAATGTACTACATAAATTACCTGCTGTGTCTTTGAGCTGCATTCAATGTAAGAGGGAGATCCAATTAGCTTCTGCAATTCCTCTCCCTTAAGTTGCCAAGCAAAACCGTATGAGACCTTGAAGGGAGGAAACAGATGTTTAAGAACTTCAATTAGTCTTTTACCTGAGCTGCACTTATGGGTGATGCACTAGGATGGTCCACAAAGAACTGCTCATCATCTCGAAGATCTGCAAATGGGAGAGAGTTTATGGCAGTCACCTCGGTTGGGATCACAAATTAGGCCAGAAAATGCTTGTAAAGGGTAACAACAAAATCACCCGTGGTAGGACACAAATAAGCCGATGTTAGCACTAAAGGGTGTGCACAAAAAATACGTAACATTGTGTTTAACTGACCACCTACAAGACTTACTATGAGCAATGGGCCAATACTACCATGTATAATCTGAATATATGAAACAGTACAACGAGTACACTTACACAGGATACAAGAAAATTATGCAAGCGATTACTTTGGTTCTCAACACTACAACAGGGGAATTTCAACCAGAAATTATCGGTTTATTATAACAATGCACTGTCATTCATCTTTCACATCAAACACTAATCATCACATTTCTCATAAATACAAAAAACTTAGGCTTGGGAGCAGGTGTGGGGGTTGGGTTAGGTTAGGAGTTAGCCTCCGGTTAACTTAGGCTAGGATTAGTTTAGGATTTCCCGCTGTATTGCTTATAGAATAAAAAATTGGGCTACCATAGAACTATGCATGGTAAGTCCCTGTAGCATATTATACAGCTCTTACTCTCCGGCAGTTAACAAGAACCAAGTGGACTACAAAGAAAAGGCATTCTATTTCCAAGGGTAAGAAATTTAACTATAAAAAAAACCACTGGAAGAAAGAAGATCAAATTCATAACAGATTACCAAAAAAAAAGCATTATATTCAAGGCTAATAATATACTTGAAAAAAAATAATAGAATGAGAATAATGAAAATTCCTTACCAATCTTTGTCCCAACAAGAATTATTGGAATGTCGGGTGCATAATGCGTCAGTTCAGGTATCCACTGAAATGGAAGGTGAAAGAGAAGTATTACATCAGAATACACAAACACATAATTGTTTCTCCTTCAATTCCAAAATCAAGGATTAGAGAAAGTTGGTGTTTCACTTAAATTCCTATGAGTCTCCCTTGTTAAGATATACTCAACGGTAACGACTAACTCATACAAGGAATTGTTGGTAATCCATGCATAATTCACTTCCTCATACGAAAGCGGACAGTTGTATTTTTGAACATACATTTTAGGGAAGGAAGACACTTATTTTGGAAAAGAGGGAGACTATTCATGAATGAATATCTATGATTAAGGGAACCCGTGCGAACCTTCTTGGAAACATTTTCATAGCTTGCCTTGCTAATAAGAGAAAAGGCAAGAATGAAGACATCTGCTCCACGGTAGCTTAAAGGCCTCAATCTATTGTAATCCTCCTGCCCTGTTCAACCATTAATTGGTTCGAACCAGAACTTATAAGTTAGGAATCCTCAAATAGAGTAAAGCAAATTAAGAGAATGATTGCAAAGTTACCAGCGGTATCCCATAAACCTATGTTGACAGTGTTTCCATCAACTACCACATTTGCACTGAAATTGTCAAAAACAGTTGGCACATAATCCTGTTCACATACCACAATTACAGAAAGAAGATGGCAGTCCAACAATGATGATATTAGCATCCCAAAATTAACAAAGGCGGACAACGCAGTTGAAGAATCCAAACAAACACACTGCAATACATGTTACATATAGAACCCTAAGACGATATAACTTTTCAAACCAATGTATAACCTCTAAAACAATACATCTAATCACTAGAACTGAAAGGTGTGATAGGATTACAACAGGAAATGGACGTCATTGGAAGACAACTGAGTTGAAAATTAGATATTATCAAATCATAAGGACTAGTACAGCTGGCGCACAAAAATAACGTCACGGGGACTGCATAGTTCCAACTTCCATTAGATATTAAGGCTTCATACAGATTAATTTTGTATGGAGATAGGAAGCGAAGCATCACTCATTATGTGTGATTTAGGAAGAATCCATTCCTATCTTCATTGCTATCCCATTCTCACATTACCCCATACCCATACGGTAAAATGATAATCACACGGGAAAAGTACCCGCCGTGTTCCGTTTTTTTTTTCTCAAAGAGTCACCTGGAACTTTCAAAACTTATCAATGTTAGTTTTCAGTTGGATTTTCATTGAAAAGTCTAAAATACCCTCATACATGCCTGGCTCTATACAAGGCTTGATAAGGACATTTTGGTAATTCAAATTACATTTCTGTCAAACCTAACGGACAAACTAACTGAAAACTAATATTGATTAGTTTTGAAAACGGAACAAACAAGGCGAGTACTTGAGAATTTCCAATAGAACATGGAGAATTTTTCAAGTTTTCCCTAATCACAATGAGATCATCCGAGGAAAAATGATGGTAATGAAACGAAGCTAAGCACCAAATGTTGAAATGATTGTGCCTCTATCCATTCCCAAGGATCTGAGCACCATCATCATCATCATCATCATCATCATCAATGTGATAAAATGTGAACAACATCACAGAAAAATCCAAACATTCTCAATCTCATGTCAATCAAAAACACATCTAATCACAAATAAAGCACAAAACATGTCATTATACATTTCGATTTCGAAGCTGAGATAGGGAAGAAACAGACCGTGGGAAAGGTATTGCTGGTGTATGAAATCAGCATACAGGTTTTGCCAACCGCGCCGTCGCCGACCGTCACGCACTTGATGAACCTGGCCGCGCTCATCTCGATCTACGACGCACCAGATCTCTTTCTCTTCTTCCTCCCGATTGATTTCCCCCAAAATCAATGTGATATCTATCTACCGAGTCGCGTTCCTCTCTTGTTCTTCAGATTGTCGGAGAGCTGCGAATGAAATCACCATCACCATTATTGAGATCGATTTGAGATCACAGCTTCGTTTTATCGAAACCCTATTCGGAGGAGGGATTGAGAAAATGAATATTGTTTCTCGTTTCATTTCTTCCCATCGTCCCTTTACGTGGTTTGGCTCGAAATGGAACTTTTTAGCTCCAGCTCAATTTGGATTTTGAATAAATTTGGACTATTAAATTTAATTTTTTACTCCGATTATTATTAAAATAAAATATAAATGTGACTTCATTAATATAGTTTTCACCCTCATAAGAGACCCGAGTCCCGTGTGTCGATTGTGTAAAATAGTGCGTTGCAAGTCCAAAATAAATTATGATCTACAGTGGTGAGTCCCAGATAGGATCCCGTATTGTGAGTGGACCAATCATAGTTAGTTAAATCTGATTTTATGTATTTTTAAAAAGGACACGTGACACGACTTCATTGGTTGTCATGCGACCCGGGACGCACGTTCCGGATTAGCGGGACGGTCTCGCGTTTCACGGGACCCGGGATACAAAAATGCGCTCCACAACGCAAAGGACCCGAGTCCCGAGTCCCGCAAAAACACGGGATGCGGGACAGGACATGATCCGGGACGAAGCGCTGTATGTGCTCTTTTTGACACTGGATCCGGCGGGAAAATAAAGCACCATCGCGCTCAGGAGCTTGCTTTCAGGGAAAATTGATAAATCGCGTGCTAGGGTTTTGAGGCGTGCGGATGAAAATTGAGGATTCTGAAATCACAGGTCCGATCGAGATTCAAGCCTGAGCAAATTAGGTGCAAATCGGGGCCAGTAGGGCTTCGATTGCAGTTCCAGATCGCTAGACCGAACTGTTCCACCGTTCGTTGATCGGAAGTAAGTTTTTCACCTCGAAGTTTTTTTTTTCGGTTTTGGATCATCGTGGATGCGATTGAGTTCACGAGAACTGTTGTTTTACATCTCTGTTTTTTCGTTGATCTGGAATGTTTCTGTAATGAATGTGAATTGACAATGGTGTGCCGACGACTTGTTTGTCTTTAAGCCTTGCTGCCATTTTTGGACTGTGATTTGTTGTTTTTTCTTCACGGGTTCTTGTATGTATGCTTCTGTGCTAGCTGATGGTCCCCAATTTGAAGATTGGATCACTTACCCTATATTTTGTTGATTGGACTCGAATCGAATCTAGAGTATTGCATCAGGGCAAAACAGAGGGGTCATTGGAGTGTTGGGAATTAGGGGCAAAGCTTACAATTGAGTCCTAAATGTGCATAAATTGTTGATAATGGGTGTTAGAAATGATGGGTTTTGAAATGTTTTTCTTTTTGCAAAGAAGAGAGGTGAATGTGAAATATGTTTTAGTTGATATTCATCACTATGCGACAAAAATTCAGGTTTCTAGTTTGGTATCATGTTTATTGTGCACTGTTCTTTGACTTGGTTTGGCCTTTGATTCTTATTCGTATGTGTAAGCAGGCCTGATGGTTTGTATGCAGAAACTAGAATGTACTGCTACATGCATGCCCAATTAGTGTAAACATGATTGTTTGTGTTCAAGAACTAGTGATTTAATTTGTGTTTCTCGCGGTGGAGTTAAGTGAGGATAGCTTTAGAAATGCTGTTACACAACCTTTTTATTTGTAATAGAGATACCGAATAATCTTTGTATTATTAGTTTTACAAATGGTGCATCTCAGCCCTTTTATTTGTAATAGAGATACTGAAAAATCTCCATATCATTTCCAGCCATGCCGTCACATTCAGACGTCAGTGTGGATGGATAACATAAGATACAGTTAGATGTATCATGTATGGCAAGCTAGGCCTGCAGGGTACTGCCATCTCCACATATATGATGTGACAAAGGAACATTTAACTCTTCCAACTGTATCTGTTAGCCTGGCATCCTCCCATTGGCTGTAGAGTTTGTTATATGTTGTGGATTGATTTAATGAAGCATCTGCTTCCGTAGCATAGTGGTTGTGCGTTCGCTTAGTAAGCGAAAGGTCGCGAGTTCAAACCTCGCCGG
>JAYMSV010000726.1:0-15332 GCA_036897745.1 Erodium moschatum | reverse complement strand
CACATTTACCATCTTCTTAGTTCATTAACTCAGATATACGCTTATACAAATTGAAATGCAATAATCGAAGCCCATATCGTTATTTATCATATTCTTAGTTCATTAACTCAAATATTTTTCTATTTGAATACAACATATAGATTAATGTTTAACATATACATGTTTTTGCTCTCTTAGACTGCATATATTCCTCTCCGAATTATATGATTCTCATGACATTTATTATTGATACAAACGTTTTTGTTCTACTTTATCTCATATCTACTGAACCCATGTTAACTTACACACAAAAACACCCTCTATAACTCAAACCATACGGTCGACATTTCTCTTATACAACTTGATCACATTATCTTTACGCCTATCACCGCGCATCGCGCGGTGCGTACACCTAGTATCTATAGAAATGACGACTTTACTCTCAATTTATATTTTAAAAATAACAAGCAAAAGAAAAATCTAAATCTTTATATCACTTCATTTTCTTCCTCTTCATACTTTTTTTTTGTTTTCACTTACTATTTTTTAAATCTAAATTTCTAAGGGTAACATCAATGTATTCATACAAATTTATAACTGCAACAAAAAACAAGTTCATGATTTTGTAATTATCAAAGAGAAATACAAATTGCAGAAAATGAATACCTCATGATCCTCTTTTGCAACTATCTCAAAATTAAAATACACTAGTTTCTTTAAAAAAATAAATTATTGCAAATCAACAATAATTGTGGTATAAAACAATTAACATCTCACTAATATGGCAATTTTAACATTAGTAGAGTAAAGAAAATGAAAGTGTAATAAGAATCAGCTAAATAAATCTCCTGCAACCAAAATCCTCCATAGGAAACATCCATAAATCCCCTTGCCCATATCCCAGAAAATCGTCCCAAACTCATGCTTATGGAGAAGATAACAATCGCTTGATCCCGGTTTTCTGTTCCGAAGTTAGCTTTGAAGGGAACTTAATATCAAACTTAACTCTCAAGTTACCTTTTTTCGAAGGGTCCTTGGGGATCGGCATTCCTTCTCCCTTCACAACCTCTTCATAAGTTGGGCTCACAATGCTATTAACAGGTATTGTCAGGTTTCTTCCATCGAGGGTTGTGACATTTGCAACGTGGCCCGTCAGAGCTTCCACGAGCGGTACCTTCTGAGTGGTGATGAGATCATTGCCCTCTCTTTTGAAGTCATTGTGAGGCTTCTCGTCGATGATGAAGATGAGGTCAGAGGGGATTACACCTCGTACCTCGTTTCCCTTCTCTGGGAAGGTTATCTTTGTTCCTTTCTTCCAACCAGGTTTGATCTCGATTGTGAGGATTTCCTCTACTGTAGTAGGTCTCCTGCATGAGATGATATTAAATAGATCAGGAAACTTGGAAGAACTAATAATCATAAGATGATCATTGGTTAGTATTTTTGAATAGCAACAATGAGAATGAAAATAAGCATTTGCTATAGTGTAATATTGTAATAACAACTTGCTGTCATAAGTTATAAGTTGAAAAGATTCAACTTTTCTTTTTCCACAAATATGGAGCCATTTGAGCTAATCAAATGTTAGAGCAAGTGTGCCCACTTGTGTTGGCCTGGGGTAAAAGAGCTCTCTCACCTCCTCGAGGTGAGGTTCGAAACGCATCAGGCACATCTGCTTGGGAGCAGGTGTGGATGGAGGTTAGGTTATAGATTAGACTAGGCTATAGTAAGGTTTTCCCGTTTTCTTGCTAATAAAAAAATGTTACTGCACAGGAATTGGTTCCTACATTTAAATTGAATGACATGCCTCATGCTTCATAATGTATCATGACATAGAATAAAGGATGACTCTCAAACAAGTTGGCACAAGAAGCTTTAGATTTGGGCTCCAAAAAGGGACGTCGGGTCAGCCAAATCAAGATGTTCACATAGACGCATAGAGGACAGAAATTACAAAACTAAATCCAGAAATTCCTATCAATAGGAGAATTTTTAATGAAAATGCTTCCATTAAAAATGATGTGAAGAAACAAATCATCTTTGATTCCTAAATTGGATTCTCGACCAAAGTTATAATAAACTCTACAATACCAAGCACCAGATATAAACAAT
This sequence comes from Erodium moschatum, assembly GCA_036897745.1. Lineage (NCBI taxonomy): Eukaryota > Viridiplantae > Streptophyta > Magnoliopsida > Geraniales > Geraniaceae > Erodium > Erodium moschatum. Next base: position 13,241 of record JAYMSV010000726.1, on the reverse strand, counting down.
ACAATGATGTTTACTTGTCCGCTCATCGCTTCTACTTGACATCTATATCCTAGTCACCTCTCATTAAGGCAAGATTCACTACCTTCTTTTCAACAATGATAAAGAATACCCGAACACTAAACATAATTTCTCCCGATAATTATAGCTATGGCATTAAGAAATGATCAACTTCAATGAATTCAAGCAATAAGAAAAAAAAAACAAAGTGTGACACAAATATACTTTTAGCTAGTCTATGATTGAGACATTTCAACAACAACGAATCACAAATAACCCGCATCCACCTAATATGCTATCAAAGCAAAAAAGGCCTGAATCAAAGCATGTCAAATTCCAATAACTGTCCAAACCACAAGCAATGATGCACAAACACAGCAGAAGATTTAAACTTAAAACATTTAGGATCAAAACCAACAACCCCACAAGACAGCTGCAGAAAAACAATCAAATCACAATCATATCTAAAGCTATCCATGGCAATAAAACAGGGGAAATATTCATCAGAAGCAATTGAACTCACTTCCTGAGAAGTTATCTAAAAAATCAGAAGGGTTAATTGCTAAAAACTACATTATGCACTGTCCACGCTTTTAAACTACACTATCTTTCGACCACGGCCGTTTACTTACAAATTTTGTAATATTCCGTTAAAATCATGGACGTGGAAGATACATAATGTAGTTTTTAGCAATTAACCCAAATCAAATCAGAAAGAAGATAGAAAATAGCTTACCCACTAGAATCATTCACTTCCCTTGAGATCTTCATCTTCTTAGCAGTCCCCTTATACAAATCCTCTAAGCTACACGGCAATGTCCGCTCTATCGCCTTCCCTTTCCTGGGCATGCTCATGTTCCCAGAACCTTCTCCAGCAGCTCCCATGAAGTTAGAAAAAATGTCTTCACTGCCAAACACACCCCTAGGAAACCCAGAAGCGCTGGCTCGAGATCCTCCCATGTCCCCCATCGCTCCAAAAGGGCACGAAGACCCGAAAAACTCCGAGAAGACGTCGTCGGCGCTCCTCGGATTGAATCGGAACGTCGTCGAACCACCACTCGGCGGCGGCGGCGCCTGACCCTTCAGGCCCTCTTCCCCGTATTGATCATACACGGCCCGTTTTTGGGGATCACTCAAAACCTAAAAACGAACAAATCGAGATCAAAAATCGAGAACTGAATTTTCCGGGAAATTGATCAAAATATTGCGGGAAAATCCCCAAATCCGAATTGAGGTAGAGAATCGAAATGTACATCGTATGCTTCTGAGATTTGCTTGAATTTGGCTTCTGCGTCCTTCTTGTTGTTAGGGTTTTTGTCAGGGTGCCACTTCATGGCGAGTTTTCGGTAAGCTTTCTTCAGATCATCTTCATTAGAGCTTCTATCGACTTGCAGGACCTTGTAGTAATCAACGCCCATAGCTCGACGTCGTCGTTTTAATCTTCTCCTTCTTCCTTAGCCTCTATCTCTCTCTCTCTTCTCTGCAACTTCGGCTCTTGCCTGAGGAATTTGAGACGAGACCTTCTTCTTCTACCAGAAAACGCTGTTTCGGCTTTAGAGAAAATGGGCTTTTGGTTTGTCACGCGAACCTCACAGACTTTATATTCGGCCCAACCGCTAAATTTCAAGGCTAATTTTGACATTTTCCAAATTGCAATGTTTTGGAGGTGTTTTCAGTCGACGATTTCCAAAATGGTTTACATCAACTGAAACGCTTGACGGTGGGTATTTTCACACAACCGCTTAGTAAAATCACCGTTGGACTGTAGAAAGATCGACATTTTGGGTTTTACCGCTACTGATCGGCGTTTACGACTGCACATGCTCTAAGGTTCGTAATTTGCATTCCGCATTTGATTTTCACTAGATGATGGTCTTACATCGATGCCTCGCCAGGATATTGGAGTTTGAGGCAATTAGTATTAGGGCAATTGCAACCCAATTAGTGAAATATTAATAGTATTTTGGTACAGATTCTACACCATAAGGTGTTCAATTCCAATCATACCTTTGAATTTTACACCAAAATCTTTAACGATGACTTTAACAAAATATGCACACTTCAGTTACCCTGAGCCATCCGGCAATGTCAAAATTGTAACTTGGAACACAAGAAACATCTGTATGGGATCACAGATTCACAGTTAGGAGTTTCAGCTAGCACCAGACGAGTCTTTGGGATTTTCAGTTGTTGCATCCCTCTCTGAGTTGCTCGTATCTCCAGTCTGAGCCTGCCCTGATTGTGCCTGACCTGAGTGTGCTTGACCCGAGTGTGCCTGACTCGATTGTTGTGCCTGACCTGAGTGTGCTTGACTCGATTGTTGTGCCTGACCTGAGTGTGCCTGACTCAATTGTTGTGCCTGACCTGAGTGTGCCTGACTCGATTGTTGTGCCTGACCTGAGTGAGCCTGACTCGATTGTTGTGCCTGACCTGAGTGAGCCTGACTCGATTGAGATTGACTAAATTGTTGTACCTGACTTGATTGAGCCTGAGAATCAGGAGCAATTCCTAGAACCACTAACAAGGACCTGCACAGGTTAAAACAAATCAACGTTCTATTCTCAGCAATGAGAAGATAAACATATTAAAGCCTTTTTATATCGATGCTTAAACAAAAACCGGTGCCACAAGGATAATTTGCAGACCTTGGAATTGAAGATCGGACATGTGGTTGGCTAGCATGGGCAACTAAGTGTGGCTTGAGCCCTGCCATTCTATTCAGTGCATTCTCCAACTGAGCCGGAGGCATCTGAAATACAAAAGTATTCATAGTTATACACGAGGACAGAGCAAGAAACGGGTCAGGCATACTTAAGAGTAACTGGGTGAGATTATCCCTAAATATATCACAAAACCTAATTAATAACAAGGTTAACTTATAAAAAAAATAAGTTTTATCTATATTTTTTTTTATGATCAACCCAATATGAATTCTTTTTAAACACACCCCTGATTATACACAGAAACTGAACCAAACGCACCTGCAGCAACACGCTAAATGACTGAGGCTTTGTCAAGGATGCACACTTCAGAAATCCTACCCACAACTTGGGGAATTTCCATATCTGCAACAGCTCAATAAATGACTAAATAAGTACGAGTACAACTGCTACAGAACTCACAACGAGCTTGCTATGTAAAACTAAAATAGTTACCTGCTTGCTTACAAGTCTGGATAGAATTTCCATAATGAAATCCACCTAAAATGTTTAACCAAGCAATCATTAACATGTTGTAATCCAGACACACAAAAAACAGATATGATTTAATAATAATATTTCATCAAAAGAAATATAATGTCAATAAGAAGTTGAAATTTTATCCACTAATGCAAAGCAATATGAACAAGATACTCTAAAATCTTGTAGGTGAGCTTCCTAACTTGAGATAGAACTATTTACAAATAGATAACTCATTTTAGTCTAACCTTGAAAGAAACTATAGAGTTGGTTACAGTAGCAACTACTCCCTAGGTTTCATAAAGATTTTACCAGTGTTCTAAACATCCCGATATCCCTCCAAGAACTCGGAGAAACTTAACTACCAAGTTCGATAAGTTGAAATTGGTCAAAAATAACTATGCTTCATATACAGCTCTAAAGAAGATATGTGCAAAGCACGGACACGAAAAGAGATTGTCAATAACAAGAATTAAAAAGTGCTTGAAACCATCTTATTTTACTAACCTATTGCTACTTTTTTGTCTTTAATATATGTATTATATATATTAATACATACATTCTCCAATTAGTCACAAGATCCTTATTTGTCACCTCGCCGAGTTTTGGCCAATCCCGGGTTTTAGAACCTACCGTACAGTACGGATCAATATTCTGTGCAATGGGTACTTTATTTGGTATCTGGGGGTTTCCGGTTCCTTCTCGGAACTAACCTCCCTCTATTTTAATACATTTTGTCTTAGCTGATAAAAAACAGCACAACTGCTTTTAAATGTCTTACCAGAGCCGGAAAAGCACCAATGGCTTGTAATACTGTGCGCATGAACAACAAAGGTAGGGGAATCTGCTCAACCTGCGGGGGATACACTTGATAGTTAGAAAACTAGACAGAGATGGTTTGAATTCTTGACGATTAAAAGGCTAGAAATTTCGGGTGATACTGACCAACTGATTTAGGACTTTTGCAATAACTTGTTGCGTGAATATCTGATGTTGCACAAAACAAGCGTTACATGCATCTGTGACCTGCCATAGAAGAACATTCCCGAGTTATGCACTAATGCTACATGTTTAACCTTTGATAAGGGAGGCAAGTAGTCAAGAAAGGGCTAAAGGGTAAAAGAGGCCTTGCCTTTTTCAAGGGAATTCCATCTTTTTCAGGGTCAATTCCATGGATAGCGATTAACACCTCGGCTGGAGTGAGCACAGGACCGGAATGAGATGATCCCTGTGTATTTATGCCCTTGGTTAAACAACAAAATGAAGTATGTGTCTGAATTAACAGAAGAATATGCAGGTTAAGCATGCACCACTTCTTAAACATGGAGCTCGCGTGGACTTTCCTAATAGTATGTTTTAACTGGAGAAACACTTACCATGTACAAATAACATTGCAAAAAATAATGAAAGAAACAAAGCTACTGAACCAATTACAGACAGCAGAATTATTCTATATATATATCAACAAATAACAACCATGCTGAGACAGTGCTTTGACGAACTATATAGAAAGATAGATTAAAGGAGTCACAGAAAATGATACGGAAATGCCTTGAACAAACAGCAAATATCATGCAAGGAAAAATACCTGCAGTATCCGTGTAAGTGCAGCCTGGAACTTGTCTGAAGGTAGATTTACAAGGTTAGGGAAGACGAGCAAGACCTAGCAAAATGAAACGAAATAGTTTATTACAACAGAAGAAGAAGATACCAATACCAATTAAAATCAGTGAACAGAGGTACAGCCTTACAGGACAAACGGGGAAATTTCAATATATAAGCCTAGAGAAAAGATGTTGGGTAACAGAAGTTCACTTTTAAATTGTCTTGACACAATTTTACAGCACTGCCAAATATTCCCCAACTGCAACATTGACTTGAGTTTATGCTCTGTGGCACATGTGCTCAAAGAAGCAGTAACGCTATGTGATTTATTTTCACTTTATAAAGGAGAGAGGACAGAAAGAGAGGTTATCAAAGAACTGGAGTAAAATATACTCCTTGAGGCTAATAGGTTGGCAGCATTGTTTAAGAAATGTTTGTACAAAAAGTTGCATAACCTTCACACCTAGTATTCAATACAAGTCATATGATAATGTGTGTCCTTCACACCTAGTATTCAATACAAGTCATATGATAATGTGTGTGTGAATGTAGACATAAAGAACCAAGAGTACCATGACAAATAGTAAAGAGTCAGAAAATGGGAAATTAAGAATCATTTAATAAATACCACTCAGAATGAAAACCAAATAATCACATTACTGTGGTATAGGGAAAATCATCATGCATGTACACACACCAACAAAGTTTGCCTTAAAATGATTAGGGAAAACCTCATCTTTGGGCAGGAATGGCAGGATTGGAATTAGAATCTCTACGTCCTGCAAGCAGTTGAATAAAAATTTATCCGGTTTAAGAAGATAACTTTATGTGTTATTAACATATAAGAAGATCATGACGACAAACCATACCTTTATTTTTGCTTCATACAACTTCCTAATGGTATGGATTAACTCTGGGGAAGGAGTCATCCCATCGGTCAGTGTTTGCAAAACCTGACAAAAGAGTAAAGAGGAGGTCAGCTATCCTTGCTTCTACATCCACGTGGTGCCAGAAGTAATAAATCAACAAACCTGCAGAAGAAGGTTCTCGCTTCCACTTGGAGGATCTGAAATTATTTGAAGAAGCTCAGTAGATGAACCCATAGTACGGACTAGAATCGGAATATGGCGATGAACTCCCTAAATCACGCAGCTGATAAGAGTAAGCAAATTGCAAGAAATCTGATGGTCTATGGCTAAAATCATTCTACAACTAAATACTGAACCTGCTTAACAGCCTTTGATGCGCTTTTATAGACAACAAATATTTTCCGGAAAAGGGAGTGCTTCTGCAATCAAAATTTCAAGTAAAATTATTTGATCAGAAAAGAAAGAACAAATATTTGGCAATTCAGGAGTAGTGAGAAAACTAAAATAAACACCTTAGTACACAGGGCAAAGTAAAGTGACATGTAACGCTGAGCATCAGAAATTGATTGAGGCGACACACTTTGAGATGTGCCTGACTGATGAGTGTCACAGGAAGTATCTTTTGAAACAGCACCTGTTGAATGATGGTCATTTGTAGGTGTTTCTAATTCAGAACCCTGCACATATTTAAATATAACCATATGAATCCAAAACAAAGTGCGTATAAAAAGGCAAATCATTACTGGTAGAAATTGTTATATGAAGCAGAGATATATAATCAACTTTGAAACTTAAATACAAACCATATATTGAAGAGACTCTAACTGAATATCACTAAGCATCTATCTCATACCTTTTGTGATTCATTAACTGATTCTTCAATATCCATCCCTTCTGAAGCCTCACTATTCATTACTGAGAGCAATTTTTCCTGGGCAAAATCTTCTATTTGTTGGGCAATGGATGAAAGAGGATAAAGCTTGTTTGCCACCTATCAGAGCAATGGAAGATTGAATAGTTAGATAAATATACCAAACAGCTAAGTAAAGTTTTAAAGATGTATATATAATAATACCAAACGAATGGCCTTCATACGCACTTCCTCCAAGTGATGAACAGCAGACTTTCAGATATATAAAGGAACAAAAATCAGAGTCAGTACAGAAACACAAAAGTTCACTAAAACTTCTAACAGAGTAACACTAGAATTTCTTAACATAAATGCCTCCAAAATTATAGTGATAAAGAGGGAACTAACATGAGAAGGGATTATGGAAAAGGATAAATGTATGAATGCAATTTGAAACTTTGTGAGTGAAAATTTACACAGCAGTTCATAAGGACTTATTTACCAATTAAAACATCAGTGAATAATGATGAGGATCGTTAGTTAGGATAACCTGTAAAGCAATTTTCAGGCTAGCTTCACGAGTAGGAGGCCTTAGCAAAATCAGGCTCCACACTGTGCTGAGACCTTGGGTAACTCGATCTCCACTCTGTAATTCCTTCTCGCTATTATCAGAGTCTCCAGGAGAACACAAACATTCTAACAATTTTAAAACTGATTGAGGCAGGTAAGGAGCTTCACCAAGCAATCTACTCAATGATTTGTCTGAAGGTGGAAAAGAATTTCTAAGTGTTTCTGCCTGTCAATAAATAGTTCTTCAGAACCTATATTTCATAGCAGACAAGAGAACATGATACAGTAAAATAAAACACACCACATTCAGCAGGAACATTTCATATACAGAAGTTGCATTCGTAGAAGAAAAGAAGTCCCTGTCTTCTTCTGCCTCTCTAAATAGCCTGTAAAGGACTCGCATTGTCAACTCATGTCCCTGAAAACATACAGTGAATATTGTCAGTTTGCTTGGGTATGAAATGAAGATAACAAGAATGAGTTAAGAAATTGATGGTGAAGCACCCATAGAATTATTCAGTAAGAAGAATAGCCATTGGTTAATTGTACATGACCTAAAAGTAGCAGTTATAAAAGTAACTAATAATAGTGAAGTGCCCAAGTAAAGCTAATTTCACTCAATCATGCACTCTAACTCAAACCGACAATTAGTTGGTTAGAGAAGTTAAGAACCCTAAAGTCTGAACAGACTTCACACCTATATGTATGTAAAAATTAGAAAACCAAATTTTTGTTTACCTCGTGATTGATATAATCTGCTGAAATATGCTTCTGTAGGACCTTCCACTGGTCCAACTCCAAGGGGAACTGTGAGTAATAGAAGTATGAATAATACAAGTTAAACAGATAAGGAAATAAAAGAATTAACCAGGAAATCCTAACATTTCAAGTAACAATTATTAAGTGCATATAATGATGGCATGGAGGACTTCCCCGAGAATGTACTGGAAGAACCCCTACTATAAGTTGTCTCACTCATTTATGGGTAGTGAATGTAAATGATAGAATACATGGACAGAAAAGGTTTATAAACTTCGGGACATTGTTTAGATAAAAACTATTAAATTAAACAAGTAAAGAGGAGCACGTGCATACTTGTATGAGAGAAACCATTCCAAACTTCAACAATTATAAATAAAGAAAAGATACATGAACCCACCCACAAATAAGAACTTTCTAATGATTTAAAAGCAAAAGGAGCAAAGAGATTTTTTTGGGTCTCGTCCATGACACCACAGAGCAATAGACTAGTTTTGGTGTGACCAGCTAAATATGTAGAGTTATAATGCTCTTGAATGGGAAATGGAATTATATTTTGAGATATGTCAGTTCGCTGATTTTAGAGTTCACATGCATCATGTGAAACTAGTTATTTAGTTATGATTCTTTGGTATAAATAAAACTGAGTCTTATTCAGTGAAGTTGAGAATTTTCACTCTGTGACTAGGGAAATTAATAACTCTGTGTTAGTGTTGTTCTCGATATAAGCAAGCATTCCGCGGGGAAATGAATAATAAGATTTTTTTAGTCTTAATGCCACATATTCCACAAAAGTCATTTTAGATCATATTGCTAGGGGGGACAAATATAAGCATGAAAGCCTTCAAATATATGTATGATTCTGAGAGCATGCTTAGTTCAGGCACATTTTCTGCTTTTACGTTTTCATTTTTGCAGAAAAAAGAGACAATAAACTCCACAGAGAAGCCAGAATTAGTACCTCAACTGCTAAATAAGCAAGTAGAGAAGAACGGACTTGAGCACCACCAGCAACTGCTACTTGTTTATATGCTTCAATAATGCGTGTAAATGCCAGTTTTTGCAAATGATCCCTTTGATCATCATCAAGGACCACAACAGGTGCTGAAATTTTGGGCAGGACAAAATGATAAGACAGCCCCGTAGAAGTTGCTGTTGAGGACACCAGACTATTGACATCTGTAGCAGTAGCTTTCGAGCTATGCTCTTCAGATCTGTCAGCCGATACTGATGCCAATAAATCTAGTGGCAGGCCTCTATCAGAAATTGTAACTTGCTCTTTACTGGCTTCTTCTATATCAGTAGAGGCCAGCGAGGAAGCAACTAAGGTTTCTGACAAACCATCAGTACGGGCAGAGGAATCTAGACCAGGTATGCCACTATCAAGATTCTCCACATCATGGATATCGGAAGGGATGGCTATCTGATCACCCGTTCCCGGTGAAACAATGTCATTAGCAGCTACTGGACCAGTGGAAGGCATTATATTTTCATCTCCAAGGTCTATGTCAGGACATACAACAGAATTATCATCTGTACCTGCTACATTAACTTCCTCCTCCACTAAAGGCTTCTGCAATTTGAGAGTAAATGAAAATGCTATTACAGAAGTTAACAAATCCCAAGAAGGACAAAGACATTATTGCGACTCTGAAATTGGAGACCGATATTAAAAGAAAAATAGAAAATGATTTAGAATTCGACTGGAAGAAGAAAATAGTTGTACCATGTCATCGGATGCTAACTGCTGATTAGTATCGATCAATGGAACTATCTGAGGGAATGAACTAGAAAGTGCCAAAATATTGGTTAAAAATGATGCTGGATATTTGACTTGAGTATCACCAGCAACCACACTCATGTTTGCCAATAATTCGTCCTCCCCTTCAACCTTAGGACGGTTAGGAGGAAGGTAACGCATATTGGTCATTACCACATCAGCTAGCAAGTCTGCAGATATACTTGAAATAAGAATCTCTATAGACCCAATAGCTTTTTCACCTTGAGCAACCAAGGCTCCAAACATAGCAATGAGTTGCTGAACGGGTCCATTGTCCACTTCTCTAGATGTAGTAGGTGCACCGGTAGGTCTGTCATCCTGAGATACAGTATCTCTACTTAATTCTTTGGTTGAACCCTCTGAGACATTAGGTGTAGTTCTTAAACGTTTTCCAGACACATCATCGTTTACAGTCATATCATGAGTATCCTCTGTTGCAGATCTTTTCTTCCCTGAGTTACCATGCACTGCATCACATTCATTAACAAGTGGTTTTTCTTCCTGTAAAAATGGTTTTTCATCCTGCAAAAATGTTTAACCCGTTACCCCAAAGCTATAAATCTATGATCTATGTCCCGAGTAAACTGATAGACAAAAACAAACATAAATGGTACCACATTAATTCGTGAATCGTCTTTCCATCCATCCATACTTCCATTGCTTCCGCAAACTTGATTAAGCACCCGCTCTGGCAACTCTCCAGCTTTCATCTCTCTCAGGGCACCAACTAAACGATCTCTCCACTGTACAAACCAGATCTTGCTCTTAACTTTAGGGGGTGACAAACTAAAAATGTGATGTCTAAATTAATAATTAAACTGCTTCATCTTTACATCAAATTTCATCAATATCAAATAAGTCCATCAGGGAGAAAATAACTTATTTACAATTGCAAGTACAGCACACAAAATAACTCCTTTAGCCACAGATGTCAAGAGAAAATAGAAAAGATAGAGTATTACAAAACATAGAGATGCCACCCAAACAGATAGGTAAGAGTACACAAAAAGATACAAACTACAAATAAAAAACATGGCATATATGTTTGGGGAAAGACATACCGGGGCAGCACTGGGATGTGTACAATCCAAGCAGGAGATAAAGGCTTTTCTTAAAGCATGCTGTGTCCCGGAAATATGCACTCCTTTATTGACAGAGCTCACAGAATCCAACCCAAGTAAAACTGGCAGAATGCGTCCATAAAATGTAGGTCTTTTATTTGCGATGGCTGATAGACTGGCAGGAAATATTTAACAAAGGAGTCAAAAAAAATGAAGGAACTAGACTTTATACTGCTTCTCTACGACTATCACAACCATTCTTCCTGTGACCTACAAGTGTTTCAGACAATAAGAGGTGTCACCCACCCTTACTCCCCACCTCTCCCCCTCCCTTGTGTGAATGTACCTCAATTTACTATTTTTTATCAGCAATAAAACTTTAATGTCTGAGAGAGAACTCTCAGAAATTATCAAGTTGTGTCTAGCATTCTGACTAGTACCAAGAAACATCGCATTCTATATATCCCTTGAATAGTTCAAATTTCAACTCCCCTGAGTAAGCATAGTATGACACCATAACATCTAGTAAGCTAGCAACTGAATTGCATCTGATTGTGAAAAGAACAGGTAAAAGCAGGACACCTATTAATAAGCACAAGGATCATGGAGTTACTGAGAGACTTCACAGTAGGGTATCTAAGCTGGTCAAGCAACAATCCTAAACTCTGACTGGCTTCAACTGACATATCTCCAATATTCAGCACAGGGTGTCCCCCACGAAGCCAAGATACATTGAATTCTGACAACTTCCCTGTAAAATAGATTGCATAAACAATTCATTTCTGTCAGCATAATAAGATGCTCTCGCCCTTCAGGCTTCCTGAATCTCGACTTTAAAATAATTAGTTTTACCTTGATAATCATGAGGAGGCTCTACGGAACCGTTAGGATTGGGTGTGTAGAGAAGAATGATTGCCTCTACAAATTTCAGAGCTAGCAACCTTATTCCATCGCTTCCCGGCTAGTTTATGCATTAGAATGAATCATGAAATATACACAAACCCCATTTATGTGATAATAAATTTATCAATTCATACCTGAAAAGCAATTGAATACAGCTTTTCCTTGAACTTTAACATCCATGCCCATGATGATTCAACCGAATCATCTAGCTCACTGGAGTATAGACCCTTAAAAATAAGGAAACAAAAATACAAGTCATTTTTCTATGCAACAGAATATAGTGAAAGGTCAATTTTTTCTAGATAAATGCAAGAATTTACTGTGCTAGACATTGTTCTTCGGAGTCTATGAACACAATTACTCAAAATCAAAACCATAAAAAATAAACTTACAAGTAAGCCATAATGTACAATGTATAAATAAAAATTTCCCTAAAGAACTAGGGCTTGCAGATGAGTTGTAAGTAAGTAGAAGTGAACCGAAGAACACAACTGATGTTAGTGCATGTAAGACTACCTGAATTGCGACTTTTACGAGAGTAGAACGAAATAAATTGATCGCACAAGTAATGGCTTGACGAGCAACAGCTGGAGTTCCATCTTGCAGAACAGTCAACAAAACAGGAACAATATCAGGTAACAAGTCCATCTGCTCCACCCCGATATCACCAAGCATCCTATATAAGTAAGCAAATTAAACAAAACCAACAAAAAACTCAAAAACATCAATGAAGAGGACCAGTTGCAACTTCAAATTAGGTACTACATTGATCTGCATTACTCGAAATGAGCTGAAATGAATACTTCCAACTCATAAATCCAGAGATCAATCAATTTGAATTACACATCCTGAATTGGCATAAAAATGCTTCGAGATACCCTATAAACATAATTCAATCAACTTACAATGACAAAGATCAATGCAGCTTCCCTAAATTGAAATTAAACTCTTCCAAACCATCAACCAACCTACTCATTACGCTCACTACAACACCCATGAATCAATTTACATCACTCATTCTGAATGCACACACTTGAAAAAAAAAACTTCTAAACTCACAATGAACAGAACTCCAGCTCAATCAACTTTTCAAATCAATGATTGGAGTTAGGGTTTAGGAAAATCGTACTGAGTCACAAATTTGCGAACGGGACTGAACCGGTCGGACTGGAGGTCGAATAGGCGAGGGAGCAACTCCGAGAGCAGCGTAGCGTCGTCCAGAGACAAATCCAACTTCAGCTTCTGCAAGATGTCGAGCTTGGAAGGGACGTCGGTGGCGGTCTGGGCGGAGTTCGCCAGGCGAGCCAGCCTCTCTCTGGAGCTGGAGGCCATCATCGCCACCATGTCAGGACAACGAATCTCCTGGTTCCACACAGTCGGAGCTTCAGCTACCAATTCACGTCAACAAGATGCGTAACGTTTAGGGTTTGGAACTCAGGCGAGACGCAGATTTGAAGCGCCAATCGAAACAGAAGATGAAGTTTCAGTGACGAACGGACTCGGAACGAGAATTGGGAATTTTTTTCTGTTTTATTTCCTTTTGGCCCCTGTATTTTACTGAAATTCTTTCTCTACCCATCCATACACTCTTAAATGAAAGGGAAAACTCCATAAAATACCGATGGAATGACTTTATTTTTGATGTTACTAATGTGAGACTAACTCTTA
>JAYMSV010000725.1:0-15352 GCA_036897745.1 Erodium moschatum | reverse complement strand
TGTTTGGCAGTAATGCAAATTCCTCGTACCCGTTTCAAAAAAAATAAATAAATAAATTTTGATGACATCAAATCATCTTAAACGGGAAAGTCTTGCATAATTGGGGAAAGTTGTAAAAATCAGAATATATTTCCTTTCCACGATGACCCATATGAATTATGGATCCGGTTAAAGAAATCAAATTTATAACTAAATTAAAATATAAAGAGCTCAATCTCACTCTATTTCCAGAAAGAGAACTCCACCTAATACAATGCAACATTACATGACCACTTCTTGCACTGAAAAATTAAAACTCTCGAAACCTACAAAATATTATTATATCTACATTTTGCCAAACACCATTACAGTGCACAATATATTATCTATCTCCAAACCTACAATATACAAACACTGTTATTATAAGTGCCATTTCAGTAAACGATTCTATTGGTTTTGGTTTACGCCACACTGAATGTAATTAAAAGAATTTTTTTTTTGAAACGGCAAGTGTTTTTATTAAAGCTTCCCCTCTACAAGAAGTAGAGAGGAGCAAGAGCAAAGCTCTCCGAAAGCGAACAAGTACAGTAAATCAAAACCCCAGAGAAACCAAACAAACCAACAGTAAAGGCCTGCAGAACCAACAGACCTAGACGGACAAAGCAAGGAAACAAGAGTTCCACCACTAAAACCCAGCAAACACTACGACTCTCACAGCCTACTACTACCCACCAAGTCGGGGGTACAAAAGGTACCAACGACCAAACCCAGAAAGCCAAACAAACCAAGCCACTCAGGGAATCAAGCGAAGTCTTGAGTCCCAAGCAGTGACTGGTAAAACAAACTCATAAACCACAGACCTACCCAGCCCAATCCCAATCCCCAGAGAACCAAAGTACCCACACACCAGTACAAACGGTACCAAGGTGTGACTTAAAACTACCCAAAAACAGAGACCACCAAGGTACAAGCGGTACCTTGGAACCCAAGAAACCTCCTGTACAAACGGTACGAAGGCGAAAAAAGAAAGAGAACCTAGACACCCACAGAACAGCCCAGGAGACCCACAAAAACCCAACCTACCCAACAAACCACCCCACCCTGAGTGCGAACTAAAAATTGTACCACAAAACTCCAGCTCACCGAAACAACCAAGGCCAGAAAACAATCAATGAGGCAGTCGAGCTCTTTTCTTCCCCTGGCAATTAGTCTGAGAGTTCTTCCAGTTGAGGAAGGTGAAAGGCATATAGTTCCTAAATCGAGCAAATTCCAAGCTGTAAGTGCAGCTTTGTATCTTATTTAGTATCTCCTCCTCCGAGCTCCGAAGATTTTGGAATACAACGTTGTTCCTGCATAACCAAAGTTGCCACAGTGTAATAAAACCAATGAGCTCCCATTGCTTTCTAGCTTTGAGAGTAATGAGGCCATTCCAGGAGATTAGTAGGGTCTCCAAGTTGGGAGGCAAAGCCCAAAGGATGTCCCACCACCAAGTACATAGTACCAAACTTTGCTAGCAAAGGGGCAGAGAAGTAGCAGATGATTCTGGTCTTCAAAATAAAGATGACATAAAGGACAAAGCATATCAGCAAGAGCAATCCTGAGACCCCTAGATTCCAGATAATACTTAGTAGGGATTGCTTGATGGCAGATTAGCCAGATGAAGGCTGAAACTTTAGGGGGAAGAGTGGCATTCCAAAGAGCAATGTTCCAAATAGGAGAGGATAAATTTTGATTACTCTGTAGGTGATTATACATATCAGTGACTGTGAACCCCTTCTCAAAATCCCTAATGTATGGCCTATCTTCAGCAGCAGTATTGATGGAGGCTGAGGATAGTTCATTAGCCAGCCTATGAAACTCCCCTTGTTCCCATCCCCTGAGCTGTCTCCTAAAGTGTAGCAACCAGTCCCCATTAACCCAAACCTCACAGGCTCTGTGCTTTTTTTGTGTGCTGAGATGAAATAGCCTTTGGAATCTGTACTTTAAGGGTCTATCTCCAATCCAACAGTCACTCCAGAAACTAATTCTAGTACCATCAACTAGAGTCCAGTCAATGCTAGCAAAACCAAAAGATGAACAGAAATTCGTATCTTTAAGTATGGACTGATGTAAGAGAGGTAGGAAAGATCATTTGTGATGAGGAAATTGGATAAGTCCCACTCTCTGATATCCCACCCAAATCTATCACACAAGACCCTCTTCCACAGAGTGTTCTTCTCCACCAGAAACCTCCACCACAACTTAGCTAACAGAGCTTTGTTCATGACAAACAAGCTTCTGATTCCCAAGCCTCCCTTAGCTTTAGGTTGACAGACCAAATTCCAATGGACTTTACTCATCACCCTTCTAGTTAAGGATCCATTCCATAAAAAAACGCCTTTGCCATTTCTCCAGTTCTTTGATCACTCCCACTGGAGCTTTAAGAAGAGACATATAGTACAAAGGAAGAGAGGAGAGGGAGGATTTTATTAGGGATATCCTTCCTCCCAGGCTTAGGAATTTAGTCTGCCAAAGAGCTAATTTCTTCTTGAATTTATGAATATTAGGCTCCCATATTTTGTGAGCTTTAGGGTTTGCTCCTAGCTTGAAACCCAAGTAATCCATTGGGAGAGTAGCAGAATTACACCCAAGGATATCAGTTACATCCTATAAGCTGAAAGCTGAAACATTTAATAAGATGACATTGGACTTATGGAAGTTGATTTTGAGTCCAGATGACATTTGAAATATCCTCAAAGTTCTTTTGAGATTTGCAATTGCCTCCAAATCTGCCTTAATAAGAATCAATGTGTCATCAGCAAATTGTAGGTGGGAGATGTTGAGATTCTGGCCACAATCAATTCCAGAGATAAGTCCTTGTGACTTTGCTTGCTCCATAAGTAAATGAAGACCTTCTGCTGCAAGAGCAAATAGTAAGGGAGAGAGTGAGCATCCCTGTCTCAATACTCTCTGCATGATGAAGTCTTGTGTTGGTGACCCATTAACAAGAACTGACACCCAAGCTTTTAGACAAGCAAGGATCCAGGAGCACCATTTATCCCCAAACCCCATCAATTTTAAGGTGTTAAGGAGATATTCCCAATCCAGGAGATCATAGGCTTTTTCAAAGTCAACCTTGAAGAGAATAGCAGGTTGTTTAGATTTCTTAATGTGTGAAATAAGCTCAGAAGCTATAAGAATCCCATCCAATATTTGCCTTCCAGCAATAAAGCCTGTCTGAACCTCATTAACCAAAATGTTCATAACAGTTTTGAGTCTTGCTGCCAACAGCTTGGAGAGAATTTTGTAGGGGCCTCCAACTAAGCTGATAGGCCTAAAGTCATTGAAGATCATGGGGGAGTCTCTTTTGGGAATGAGAGTAATAAATGAGGAGTTGATTCCTTTCCCTAGTTGTGCTGAAGAATGAAAGTCTGTGATGAACCTGAGAATGTCTTCTTTAATAAAAGGCCAAACTTTTTGATAGAACTTCATAGAGAACCCATCTGGCCCAGGTGATTTATCACCCTCACAATTAGTAATAGCTGACAAGATTTCTTCTGAAGTGAAAGGTCTCTCTAGTGAAGAGGCCTGTGAAGGGGAGAGGCTTGCAAAATGGAGATCATCTACAATCAATATAGGAGAGGAGTTCTTTTTAAATCTTTCTGCAAAATGGATGGCAGCTAGATCTTTAATGTCTGCAGGCTGATCATAAGCTATCCCCTGATCATAGATCATAGTGATTTTATTCCTTGTGAATTTGTAGTTGGCTAGCAAATGGAACAACTTTGTGCACCTATCACCCTTGAGTGTCCAATTGGTCTTAGCTCTCTGTCTCCACACCTTATTTAGGACTTTGAGGTTTTGAATGAGCAATGTTGAGGCCATAGCTCTGTCAGCTCTTTCAAGGCCAGTTAGCTGTCTATGTTCCACTAGGGAATCAAGTGAATCTATCTTGGTCTGAAGTCTGCCTATCTCAGCTTCCACACAACCAAAGACTTCCTGTTTCCAGCTTTTGAGAAAAGTTTTCAAAGATCTCAATTTATGCCATAGACAAAAATGACTAGTGCCTCTCACTATGATGATGTTCCAATGGTTTTTACAATCCAGCAGACAAGAAGGGTGACTAAGCCAAACATTGACAAATTTAAATGGTTTAGGACCCCAATCTAAGCTTTCTTCAGCTAGGAGGATAGGCTTGTGGTCTGAAATTCCTCTAGGATAGCAGTTCTGGTTTAAGTTGAGGAAGTGAGTGAGAACCTCATGGGAGATGATGAATCTATCTAATCTGGATGCTGTGGATCCCGGCCCAAACCAAGTATAAACCCCTCCTCTTAGTGGGATGTCTAAAGCCCTAACCTCTTCTAAGACCGCCCTAAGCCCCTGTGAAAGACCATTATTGATAGAGCCTGAGGATCTTTCTGATTGATGCAGAACCTCATTAAAGTCCCCTCCACAAATAAAAGGAGTGGTGATAAGTGTGATCTGGTCCATAAGTTCCTCCCACAGGAGAAGTCTGTAACTGGGAACACAAGAAGCATAAACATTGATAATACAAATCTGCAGTTGTGAGGGGATAAAAGTGCCAAACCAGTATAGTGCTTGAGTTGACTTGTGAGTTCTGATTAAGGAGAACCAGTGAGAATGCCAAGCAGTGAGAATTCCTCCAGAGTTGCCAATTGAAGGGATGAAATCAAATAGCCAATTCTGTCTCAATCCCCAACTAGAGATAGTAAACTGAGTGATCAATTCCTGTTTTGTTTCCTGCAGTAATAAAAAGTGGGGACTATGCTTAATAACAACAGACTTGATTGCCCTCCCCTTTTGTGGGGAGGAAGATCCTCTCACATTCCAAGAGAGGATCCTCATTGGAGCTCAAATGTTTGCTTGGTGAGGAAGAGAGGTCTCTTCCTGAATGGGATCCAAATCATCATCTAGGTCGACATAATCTTCCTCTGAGTCTGAGTCAAATAAGACTCTATGATTGAGTTCATCATCCACCGCTTCAAATTGTTCAATGACCAAAGCATCGGCTACTCGAGCCTTGATCCCCAGAGCCTTGCAGTAGCTCCACGATTTTTGTGCCTCAGAACTTCCAGTAATAATCTTTTTGGTTTTCAATGGCTTCTTCTCTGACAGCCTCTCATTGTTTTGTATCACTAGCCCTTTCTTTGATCTGGTAGCATATGCATAGGTGATTGGTTTTGTTTTATTTTTCTTTCTAAGTGCTGGTGAGGGAGAGGGTTCAATATTGAGAGATTGGGTGTGCAGAGAGGGAGAGGGCTCAATATTGAGAGTTTGAGTCTGCAGAGGTGAATTAGGGAGATTTGATTTTCCCTCCAAAAATGAGTGAGTGTCTTTGAGAGGTAGTGCCCCCAAGGTCTGAGCAGATGTAGTTGGCACAGTAGATTCATTAATGGCTCCATGTTCCAAAGGAGCAAAGTTGTCCTGACTGCAGCTGTCTTGCTTGTTCTCAACCCTGTCAGTCACTTCTCTGTACTTTGCCCCTTGAGTGAGGTCTTCGGCCACCTGAGTTCTATCGGAATCTTCCTCAATCGGCCGGGGAGAATTATGCAGAGCAATTTCCAAGTTTTGTGTCGGAAGCAAAGAGTTTTTTGGGTTACATTCCTCTTCACCTGGAGTGTTTAAAGCTTCTCCTTGTACTGACTGAAGAATCCTTCCTGTTTGTCTCTGATGGGGCAAGGTAGTTGGAGCAGTAACTGTCTGATCCAAAACATTCCCACTGGCAATAACTTCTTGAGCCTGGGGATCAAAATTCTCTTTGTCCCTCCCACCACTTAAATTCGAAACCGGTGCAGAGGGAGATGCCTGCAGGCCATTAATTTCCAATCCGACATTCTCCTCTGCCCTTTGACTTTGATCGGCCAATGGAGAGCCAAATTCCTTGGAGAACGATTCTTCTTCAGAGTCATCCAAGTTTGTACCTGAATTGCTGATTTCTGATGAAGCAGTTCCTTTGATCAGTGGCACAAATTGGTCTTCAATCAGTTCCACTAAGATAGTAAGCTTTTCTTTACCCAGGATGTAATTGTCTATTAGCTGTGGCTTGAGGGGATGTTTGCTATGTACCAGAACAAGGGCCTGTTGTAGATCATTTTCTGCAGTTGTGTTTGGATGGATATAAACTAGCTGACCCTTAGCATAACAAGCCTGGAAGTATTCTTCGCACCACGCCTGAAAAGGCAACCCTCTGATAGATATCCAGTTAAAAAAGCCTCCCTTATAGCATAGATTTTTGCAGCTTGGGATGAAAGTAAGCCATTTCTTCAGCCACTCCCCTTTATCTGAAGCCAACTCAGTTTCAAAGTAAGGATCTGAGAAATGAAGAATTGCCAACCTAGACCCCAGATATTGAAGTTGAAACTCATAAGTTCCTTCCTTATCTAGCTCTGCCTTAATCTCTTCCACCTCCCAATTCTCATGTATGAGAACTAAGTGACTGTTTCTGAGTTGTAATAGATTCTTTGAAACTATGGAACCCCTCAGATTAGATTTTTCTAGATCAATAAGTGATTGAAGTTTTTCCTCCAGACTCTGAACTTGTTGCCATATGCTCTGTTTTATGATATATCTTTCTTCATCCAGGAAAGGAGGTTTCCAAGCTTTGACAACCAAAATTTTATGACCATTTATAACCCTGTTGTTGCTGGTGTTGATGAGGTTGTTTGCTGCTCTTATGTTGTTCAACAATATAAAACCAAACCATTTTCCTTTGTGATTGCCAGTTCTACTCATGACAGAGGCTAAGACATCCTTAGGGTTTGTTACCAGTCTTTCCATCCATTGGTTGGTTGAAAACGGAGGAATATTGTGGAGAAAAATCCATGTGCCTGATGGCCATTTTCTAATCCTCGTCCTTGTGGGAGCTTTATTTGTATTATTGATCCGCCCACTCTTGATCGGAATATAGGTATTTGCTTTGTATTGTTCAAAGCCCGGCGGCGGGTACCCCAGCGACGAAGAAGTCTCTGCAACCCAAGCTTCATTTGTCTCTTTGTCCAGATCAGTTGACACCACTACTGATTTCAAATTTCTAGCTTCCGGGGATCGAGTTCCCACTTCTTCTCTGCTTGTTGTAAACGTCGGCGTCGCGAGAAGATGACCACCCTTGGGAGTGATGTCCGGTGAGTCTCTTGGGCACAGATTTTCTTTCGCAAACCTTAAGATGCCGTTTCTATCAGTGACTAGTTGAGCAAGCACCGGTACTCCTTCCCTTCCCGGGTTCACCCCCAACTCCTGTAACTCCTTCATGGTGTATTTACCCATGAGCATGTAAAGACTCCACACTTCCACTAAATACTGACCTCAGTACCTACAGAACCTTCCTTAATGC
The DNA here is from genome assembly GCA_036897745.1 of Erodium moschatum. Classification (NCBI taxonomy): domain Eukaryota; kingdom Viridiplantae; phylum Streptophyta; class Magnoliopsida; order Geraniales; family Geraniaceae; genus Erodium; species Erodium moschatum. The sequence continues at coordinate 8,043 of JAYMSV010000725.1, read as the reverse complement.
TTTTTAGCCTGCAAACTGAAAGCACAATCAACCGAACAGGGATCTCCTAGGGCAATCTTCCTCCTCTACTAAGGTGGTCCGATGGTCTATTACATAACCATCTTGGACACTACACCTCAAAGAAGATAAACTTGTGCCCAGGTGATAGAACAAAATGTTGTTGAAGATGAAGATCTTCAAAAACCGAGATGAAGAACACAACGAACTGGTTGGAGATTACTGTAGCACAATGAAGAAGTAATGTAGCTCCTTATGCATCCAACCCTTACAAAGGGTTTCTTCTGGGGTTTTTTATGGATTGATTAATCTTCACAGCCTGGTTTCCTCTGGATTTGTCGGGCTTTCCAACAAAGTCACGATCTCGTTATGTAAACTCTTGTTGACAACTTTAATTTTAAGAGACTTCTAAACACCCCGAGAGGAATGTGTCACTTGAGAAAGAAAATAAGGAAAAAGTGCATCATCCTTATTGCACTTTCATTTCATATGTAATTAAAAGAAATCATATCACTAAATTTGGTAGACTTAAAGAAAATATAACATAAGGGTATTTACCAAGTTACCACTCAAAGTAGAAGAAAATGACAGAAAATGACAAATGACAACTTTCTTAACTCAAACATTTTACATATACGACACAAAACAGAATAGTGAAATGACACAAAACAGAGAAGTAAAATCCATTTTTTGCTGAGAAAATATTTTCAATCTGACGAAGATCACCATGAACACATTTCGCCAAAAACTAATCCATAACATCACAAGGAAAGAAATACTTGTTGTATCAATAGGTTCAACTATTTTCCAAACTAATCTTTTGTTGCTCCTGTGCGTGGGTAGATTACTGGTAGTGGTAGATTCTTTGTGGAAGAGGGTTATTTGTGCCAGATACCATTGGAAAATCTCAGACTGGGATTTGTCTTCTATTCTCATTACTAATGTTCAAGGTTTTCTCTCTCACTTCAAATCCTTGTTGTTGGATCCACACTTTTGTCATTCATTTGGTTTCTCTGGGAATAGAATTGATTTTTGGGGAGATGTCTTGCTTGGAGATAGACCCTTAAAACACACTTTTCAGAGGCTCTTCCATCTTAGCACACAAAAATCAAACAAAGTCAAGGATTTCTGGTTCAATGGAGAATGGATTTTGGTTTTCAGAAGGAGACTTAGGGGCTGGGAAATTGGCAATTTTATATCACTCAGCAATCTACTCAACACTACTCCTATAACTGATTTGGGGGATGACAGACCCTTCTTCAAGGAATTTAATTCTGGCTTCTCAGTCTCAGCCATGTATGATTATCTTCAGTCCAACGAGGAACTCCCCATAGCTAATTGGGCTCATAATCTCTGGAACTCATCATTGCCTCCAAAGTTTTCAGCCTTTGTCTGGCTCTGTTGTCATCAAGCCATCCCAACAAAAGTGTTCTTGGAACATAGGGGACTGAGGATCCCTCTTTCTAACATGCTTTGCTCATTTTGCAGGAAACATTTTGAAGATGTCAATCACCTGTTACTTCACTGCCCTCATACTTGGAGAATTTGGTCACTCATTCTATCTTGGTAGGGAATCATTTGGACAATTCCAGGGGATGTTAAGGCTTTATTGTTGTCTTGGAAAGCTTTGGTACCTCACAGATCAGTCAAGCAATGGTCTCTTACAGTTTACACAACTCTTTGGCAGATATGGCTTTCCAGAAACCAATTGGTCTTTCAACAGGTCATTGTATCAGCTCAAGAAGTCTTTTTCAACATTCAGAATGCAACCTTCAGTCTTGAGTGGGCTTTATTTCATAAATTTAGGCCATTCCCTTTTCATCTTTGGATCTCTTCTCCTCTTCTTTGCACTAGGGAGAGGTTGCTTCGGACACAAGCTTCCCTCCTCTTAGTCTCCAATTTTCTTGGGACTCAAATTTTCTCCCACTTCTGTCTTGGCTCAGCCTTGGATCTATTACTATTCTGCTGCCTCATTCTTAAAGGTTTGGGTGCTTTATTTTTCAGCGGGGTACTTTTCTGATGAGGTTCTATTTGGGGTTCTTCTGACTAGTTGGTTTCGTTTATATTTTGCGTTTTTGTTGTTTTATCAGAATTGTTCTGTGCTTTCTCAAGGGGAACAATGAGTCCCTGCCTGTAATTGTACTTGCTCTGAGAGATTTTGTCTCTTAACCATTCTTATTTCTCATAGGAATGGTTTAATAAATTGTTGCCGTTTCAAAAAAAAAAAAGATTACTGGTAGGTGGAGGGGTTTGGTTTACAGGTTCTCAAGACTCAAAGACTCGGCTAGTCATCGGGCATATGGTCTACAATTTTCAGACACTCCGGACCTTTGCCTTAGTCATATCACGGTTGTCTCATTACTCTTTATCCTCGGAATGTATTGGGGGCTGCAACTGAGGTGGGTGAAGTGCTCTCCAATTTATCTCAAGATATTCTCGTTGGATGCACCCCTCTCTCTCCGGAACGCACTTTTCAGTGTTATCATTATTGGGGTCTTACTAAGATGTGTTTCGGGGGTCATTGGAATTTGGAGTTCTTTGTAATTCTAGATAGAGGCATATGTTCTAGTTGATGTTCTGCCCTTGTATCGTAAAGATTGTGTGGGTCTCTTGCATTGCAAGGCATCGTTGTAATGGGGCTATCTATTGATAGTGCCCAGGTTTGTTGAGGGGATTGGATCCTCTTTCTTTGGGTTTTTGTTTTAAAACCCTTTTATTTTAATACAACTAGCTTTCCAAAAGAAAAAATTATAATCCCCAAAAGTTCGAAACTCAAAGCCTGTAAATTCTGATGGGATTGTGAAATGGGATCAGATTTATCTCTAGTCAATGACTCGTCTCCCTTTCCTTTCATTTATGAAGACTTATTTGAACTACGACAAAATTAGTACTCTAACACCTTAGTCAAGCAAATTCATACCATAAACATCATGTTGCGTTCCCATAATACAACGTATCTATAAACAAAAAAACTGCCACTGTATTAAGTCCACTTTGGGATCTCTTCCACTGTATTATATGTCTATTCTTAAATCTCATGTGGGAGTAATCAAGGCTCTTGAAAAATGCCAAAGGAAATTCTTGTGGAGTAGTTCAGTTTCAAGAGGTTGTATAAGTAAGGTTAGATGAGAGCTTGTTTGTAGACCTGTGGAAAACAGAGACTTGGGAATTAAGAGCCTACATACAATAAATAAAGCCTTGTTTGAAAATAATGGTGGAGGTTTTCTTTGGAGAAATATTCTCAATGGAAGAAGGTCATATCCTATAAGTATAGGTGAAACATATTTAGTTGGGATTTGTCCAAGTTCTTTGTAGTGGGTCATGGCTCATATTGTGGACTTTATGAAGGAAATCATATTCTGTGATATGTTTGGTTCCAAAGGACTTGAATGGATAGTGGGTAATGGATCCAGAGGGAGGTTTTGTGAAGATAAATGGTTGGTTGAGAATGCACAAAAAGTGGAGTTTCAAAGTCTTTCCAACTTATCTAATGATAAATTAGTTATGATTATTGATCTTTGGACGAGATGAATGGGAACTTAGCTTCAGAAGAGAACGTAGAGGGTAGGAGGAAGAGGAATGGAAATTCTTGGAGTTGATGTTGTGTGAATTATTTATTAATGAAGAGGACTGTTGGGTTTTCTGTCCTAGAATAAGCCACAATCTGCACTATGTCATTTGTGAGTTAATAATAGTTTGCAAATGTTTTATTATCATTAAGTTTTAGTGTTAATAAAACCATGAATATACTACTCTTTCTAAGGTATTGGGAAGCAGCTCCCCAATAGTAGAAATCTTAGAAACAATGTCACATATGTGAGTGTTTAGAGCTAGCGTGACTATTGATTAGAGGATCATGTTTTACAGATCATTCATATAGATATATGAGTCAATGTCACATATGTAAAAGAGTTTGACATTGGATGACCCACCTTGAGAATACTCCATAAAACACGGACATGAGTATTCCTCAACTACCAAAGTAGATCTTAGTCTTACGACAATGACATCACCATGATATATATATGTTGTTGATTCATATCTTCACATAACTAAATGTTACTCCTGACAAGATGGTTATTAGGGTTATGCTCAAATATGGGTGCGCACATATGAGGTATATGGGTGGTGATCATAGAGACTTGTCACTTGTATTCATACAAGTTAGATGTCACTTGGGCCCCTCTTGGTACAGGAAATGATGAAATGAATAGAAAAAAGGATGATGTGTCTATGCCTTAAGGAAAATCTGAAATATTCTAGAATGTCTAGACTTAAAAAGGGATTCTAGTTTGGCTAGGTCGAAAGGAAACAATACAACTCATTTTGATAGTTTTCCTGATTCTACTTGGATTGGTTTAAGATAAATCAAGTCCTATAAATATAACACTAAGAGGGCTGAAAACCACAAGCATCATAGCTGAAAGTTTCGGCCACCCCTATAGAGAGCAAAGAGTGATTCTTCAAGGTTACTAGCAAGTCAAGTTTTGGATTCATCTTTCTCGTGAGGATACCGTTAGAAGGAAAACAATTGAGTGCCTCGGCTAATCTTTTCGAAGGTCCCAGTCTCGAAACAAAAACTTTCAAAGTAGCTTATATCGAGGTAAACACTTCACATACATGCATAGATAAGTGTTAATTGATACATGTGGATCTAGGCTTTTCTAGGATTACTCGAAAAAATAATTTTTTGTTTCCCTCTGTGTTAACGTAACTTTTAATCCTACAAGGAGAAGAATAACCTTATGTGTGTGGACTGGATGATGATAAATGATTTTCAGTGAATAAGATGTATCAGTTTCCTATGGAGCATGTTCTAGAAGATGGCCCAAAATGTTTCATATATTGTAAAATGATTTTTTTACAGTATATGAAACATTTTGAAATTAGTGATTTGAAATAACAGTCTGTCGCCGTCGGCGGAGGAGGCTCCAACCCTGGTTTCTCTCCGACGGCGATGCTCAGTTCGAACATTTATCCGAATATCTCTCGCAGCCACCCATTAATTCAACAGCTCCAAGTTGGTCCCTCCAGCTCCTCCTTCTTCTTCGCTCCACCGCAGGTTCAATTCTTTCTACATTCATGCCCTCTCTCTAGAAATTGATTCCTCCTTGTTGTGCATTGAGCATTTTGATCCTCGGATTGATCTCTACTGGGACCTCCGTCATGTCTCCTTCTGCTGCTGCCGCCACCCACCTTCTCTCTGTTCATCCTGATGAGCTCAACTTCTTTGGTACCTTCAATATATGCTCTTTTTTATACACACAACACAATTTTATCCATCATTCGCTGTTTTTTTACAGAAATACATGTAGCTAGATTTAAGAAATTCCTGGGTTAGCTCCACATTTGTTTCCATTGCCATAAAATATCAAGGGATAATGTCATGAATATATACCATGTACTTTCATATTTTATATTGTTTTCTTTATTTTGTAGCGAATTGTTACCATGTACTTTCTTTTTAGTTGCACCGTCTACAGCGGAGTTAAAGTCCGATGGAAAAGAGTATAATAGCCCCACAATAAAAAATTGGGGTCCTGAGGAAGAAGGTTAATCTTGTCATTTTCAAAGTGAAAAAGCAATCAATTATGGTTTTTGGAAGAAGGGTAGCAGGTTATTACCCTGTACTTTCTTTTTCCGTCAGTTTTAACAGATTTTAACTAACATTGCAACTAAGAAAAAGTACAGGTAACTACCTTCTACAAAATAAAGTAACAGTAATGACCTGCAAATATTTATGTCATTATCCCTAATATGAATAAATTAACTGTAGTTTGGTTAATCTGATGCTTAGCTAAATGGGAATAATGTGAATTGTAATTTTGAACATGCATGCTGGTAAGGTTACTAAAAGATGGTTAGAAGATTGTGGACTTTGGTGAAACATAGGTCACTTCTAGAGTAACAACTATAACTTAATGTTCCCAAATTTTGTTTTGTAAGCGTAGGACCAATTGCGTTTCTGTGCTTATATGTATTACCGAACTTTGTGATCAGTTGAGCTGGAAAAGCAAAGTTATTGCGATCTCAAGCTTGTGAACAACACCGAAAAACATGTTGCTTTCAAGGTGCCATCTGCTGTTTATCTTCTTCCATGTTTATGTTTTTCCTGCTACATTTTGGGATTCCATTTGATTTTTTTTTCTATTTTCAGTTGAGATTTTTCAGTTTCCTCTTCATTAGGTTAAAACTACATCTCCTAAGAAGTACTTCGTGCGACCTAACCCTAGTGTAATACAAGCTTGGGACTCGTCTATTATTAGAGGTGGCATTTCTTACTTTTTGTTTATGATACTCTATCAGACTCCCTTTTTCTTTACATGACAAGAATCTCTTCATAGGATAGTATCATGATGATATGCTAGCTGCTTGCTTGCTGTTATTAGGCATTCAGGTGGCATTTGATGTGATATGATGAGTTGAGAGAGAAGATACTCCTGAGTTGGATAGATACCGGGGACATCTATCCACTCAAGGAGTAGATGACACTGGTTTCTATGGTAGTTAGAGTCCGCTAGACCCAATCAGGGTTTCTGATTCTGAGTTGAGACTTTAGTGGGCTGTTAGAGAACTACTACCTCAATTAAGCTGAACAAAGATATAATTTTATACTATAATATGTCTGCTCACAGACAATCTAAAATTATTGAATTTGACTGGCATGCTCTAATCGTTCTTCTTTGGCTTAAAGTTTCGTTATCGAAAGTTGCTCAAGTTTTGAACTTACTGGTGCATGGTGGACAGTCACCCTCCAAGCCCAACACGCATATCCTCCAGATATGCAATGCAAAGATAAGTTTCTCCTACAGTGTACAGCGGTCCCTCCTCATTCTGATGTTGATGAGCTTCCGGCAGAAACTGTAAGAATACTCACTTGTAGACTTGGGTCTTGAATTGTTCAATAGCTCTGTTTTCACAATTTACAAATAAAACTGAAGGCTAGTTGTGATTGTGTGTCCAGTTCAATAAAGAAAATGGAAAAACTATCGAGGAAAGCAAGCTGAAGGTTGTGTACCTTCGTCCTGATCCCAACAAAAACTCAGAGGAAGGAGTAAGGGGTGGAGATGGTCCTGATGACTCTGTAAGTACTTTTTATACTCAACCCTGTAAATTTCCTCTAGACTAAAATTTTAAAATCATCTGCATATATTGAGCTGGGATCCATAGTGTGCTTTAAACCAGACTTTGATATTATGTCGTATTACCTATACACGATTATCACTTACATACATAGATCTATAAACGCTTCATATGGCCCCCAAACTTTTCAAAATTTATTATCGTTTGATTTTCTGTCAAAAACTCTGTTAACTTTTTCTGAAATGACGAAAATACCCTCATCCTTATCACCCTAATGTCAGCTATGACTTTCAAATAATTACGAAAATGTCATTATGCATATAAATATAATTTGATTTAGTTGACTTTTAACTTCCTTTTGTTTGAATTTTTATGAATATTTTTTTCTTTTCCTTTTTACCTTTCTGTTTTTCTCCCCTTTTTTTCCCAAATTTTCATTTACTCTTTTTAAAAATATAAATAATTTTAATATATACGTTTTTTCTAATTTTTGTTTGCTTTTTCATAATATTAATAATTTTTTTAAGATTATTTATTAAAACATAAAAATTTTCATTTATTTTTTTTATAATTGATTTCAATCGGTTATCTTCTTTTTTTCTAAATCTCAGGTATGGGACAAAATCTCGATTGTTTGTTCATCAGCCAAATCTTTGTTCTCGATTGCAACCAACCCTCAATACCAGAAAATCAGTTCGGATATGCCAAATCCCAGCAATCAATTCGCTGGAGAACCCTCTCACTGGTTCTCCAATCCACAGAACAAACCCTAAGTAATCACATCCCTCCAAATCGCATGATAAGGTTGTTGAGGATCCTAAGGAATTAAATTTTTTTGAAAGATCCCACTTTGGTTTAAGCTTTGAAACTCCACCTTCTGCTCTTCTTAATACTAGGTATGTGCACCACTCGATGCGCGGTGAAAGGCAAAAAGGTAGTGTGGTCAAGATGTATGTGGAAATG
>JAYMSV010000724.1:0-15354 GCA_036897745.1 Erodium moschatum | reverse complement strand
TTTGTAAAGAAGGTATAACAGCCACCAATAACTAAAACAGAAAAAAGTAAATGACGAAGCTGATGAGGACCGCTCAAGGTGGGCCTTAAGACTCTTTTGTCTGGTTTAAAAACCGAACTTGTCTTCATCAACAACAGGGGGGACCAGGCTCTCATCGGGGACCCCTCCCAGGCCAAGTCCCCGTAGCCACAGTTGTCCCTCATTGCCCCTGGCGAGGCAGCCTCCATCTGTTAATTGTTTATTAAAAAACCTATAACCTCAAAAATACATAATCCATAAAAACCCTTAAACCTTTAGTACCGTCAAACCCTAAATAATTTGAATAATTTAAACATATATCAAAATAATTATTTTGACGATTGGAAAGAAAGATCAATTTTAATTTGAGATTATACGATTTGACATTGGATGGAGGGGACAAGTACATGATGGTGATTAATCAATAGGAATTCTTAGATACTCACCGCTTGGAGTTAGCATAAACAACATTAATGTTGGTACCACAATTGAATTCACATAATAGATATTAGGTTTAGCACTTCATGATAGGTCATTATTTGTTGTCACAATTGAAGCAAGGTTTTGCATTTGTCCTTGTCTTGGGTTGTTCTGGTAAACTTGAAAATGACACCATTGTTATTGGTTGTGATTTCATAGAATTAGATGTTTATTAAAAACTAAAATGAAAATGAGAGGCAATATTCATGTGAGCTCTTTATAAGGAGCCATTTGAATCACAAGCTCTATGTGATTCCCCTCCTCGTATTTATGACACTGACCAAACAAATTAAAATTGGATGGACTAGATGATATACTTAGTTTTAAGAACAGGTTGCGGCATATATGTTCTTACCTGGTTATGTATCACTAATGAACATATTAGGTCTGCTAAGCAGTCTCATCAAGAATCGTGAGTTCCCAACATATGATCGGATAGGGAATGAGATGTACCTACTCGACCGTCATATGACTAACTGCCCTTATAGCATCCTCCATGACCTTTCAATATAGTCAGAGCTTTCAGTCAGCAGGAACGCGGGTTCGAGTATCTAGCATTCTTCACCTATATGAGAAAATACTTTTGTGGAAGTTCTTATCTTCATTTGTAGGGCACGATAGATGGTCCGTTTAACTAGCTTTTAGACTGTATTTGATGGTTTAGTTGATTTTATGGAGGTTGCCTTACCGTTTTTACATTTTGGATTGAAATTTACTCGGGGATGTTAAACTTAACATTTAGGAGTAATCAATATGGTGATCGAAACTGATCACTCTTCCAACCGGATATCATTTGCATGTTATTTAGTGAGACAAGATTATCGATCACTTGTATCTAAACAATCAATTGATTTTCAGCCATTCAAAAAATTGAACTATATAGAATGGAACCAATACGTGATTAATTAGGTCAATTTATGGCTTATATATAGATGAATACACATGAATAAGTAAGAAGTGAAATTTATATTTTATTTTTATCTTTCTTCACCATTTGATTTACCTGTCGATCGAAAGGATCCAAAGAAACATCCCATCAGAAATCCTCATCCTCTCGATCACTCGTCTTTTCACAGTTGTCGGATAAATCATTTTCTCGGTGATTGGGTTGTGGCTTGCTTCGTATGTCGCAAGCAACAAGGATTGAAAAAGATGTTTGTAATTAAAATGACTTACAGTCAAAACACTCATGATATGTAAGGGTCTACATCCAATATATATTAGCTACATACATAGTATGTTATAATTTATATTAATTTAAAAGTTTAAGTTCATTGATATATTGTTTAATGTTGTGACATGAGCATTGTTTAAATCATATCATCAAATTCTTGAAGGTTTTTAAGTTTTTATCACGTCTGTGAAAATATAAAATTATAATCAGGTCTTCAATCATAAACTTGAGATTTTAGTTAAATTGATCTTTTAATATCGGAGTTAAGTACATCACGAGCATGTGTTCAAACTCCATTATATATATTATATTCAAAACATATCATTATTTCTCTATTTTTCTCATTCGTCCCTGATGGACCCGGTTCTTATCTCTCTTCTTCTCAATTAGCTCATATCTCCTAAACAATTTACACCCAAACCCGTGGGTTAATTTTTTGGTTGATTTGGTCCTATGATATGATATCAAACATCAGGTTTTTCACAGAGACACGGGTTCAAAATGTTCTTCTAATTTCATAAGTACGCGATAATGGGGCATTCGACTATCAGTTTGAGACCGGATGGACAGACATCTGGTTCACCAAAACGCACGACCTCTCGAACAAAGTTGACTCCCGGGAATAGAATATCTTCTAATAATGAACATCCCGGTGGCCTTGTCGACATGCCATGGTTAGGGGATGGAAGTTACCAAATGTTAGTTTGTACAATATGTTGTTGATAAGGAGGATGGGTCCATGCACTCTGGTTTTGCAAGAAGATGACATTGGCAATGGGGCCTTTGTCTGGTGAGCTCATTGGAAATCATGGAACATCAGTTTGGGTGAAACGGCAAGGGTTCTCAGATTGTAATTGCCGCAGAGCATGTTTTGTGCTTCCGGACAAAAGAGCCTCCACATGTGTGTGACCAGTTAACTTGTGACAACAACCTTATATCATAAATGCCCACTTCGGATTTACATGCTCGAGATAAAACATGTCTCAATTACACAAAAACCTCTTTAGGGTTTTTCTTGTATGGCAAACAAGTTCTGATAATTGTGTCCCAAGTTATCATATATCTCCATGAAAACTACAGTACAAAATGTACTTCTTTTTTCCCTTGATGAGCACCAATTATATGAGAATGAACCATCTGTGTTTGATGGGTGAGGGCATGGATTACTAGCCTTCCTGAGGCCAGAGGATCCATCCGTATGGTCTCTAGAGGTTCCTTTTTTTCTAGTCCAGCTGTCGAGGTTTTGGACGATCCTCGTTAGTCTGGTTGGTGAGTTTCGGTGGAGACCAGGGTATTCCTTTATTTTTTTCATGTCTTTCGCTTTTGTTCTTGGACCTCTTGTTGTACTTTTGTTTGTTGGTTTGTGGCTCCTATCCCAGAACCCACACCTTTGTTTTTTAATGCATTTATTTCTTTCTGATGAAAAAAAAGTTATGGAATGAGTAAAAGACAAGATCTAAAATATAAGGCTAAACTTGTTAGTTGAGCTTGATCGTGGTCTTCATAAATAGTTTTTGAGTGGGTTTAACTTGATCATTCTTCATGTATAGAGTTGGACATCTGTATGTGTAGTGTAATAAGAGTGGACATCTGTGTATGCGTCATAGTATGATTGAACATCTACATATAGGCGGAGGTCATAGGACAAAGGCGACAAAGATTAGGCAAGAGCATTAAAATGGACTATTTATATCGAGTCGGACTCCCCAACGTAAGAGGTCATCATTTTAATTAGTTATAGCCTTAACTTTTAGAAATAGTTATATTCTTTTTATTTGATCAACACTCCTCAAATGTAGGACCGAAGTAATAAGACTGAACATTTGTATATGGACCAAAGACTACAAACAAGTCGATATGATACATAGGCATGAATATCTACCTCTTCAAATTTTCTTTTCATGTATAACTAGGCAACATCTATAGATTTTTGCATACTCTTGAGTTGGCTCTCTTGGTTCAGGGTTGTTCCCTGTTTTCTCTTTTACGTAGATTTTTGTAATCGTGGTTTCCTGTTTTTTGGTCTTCTCCTCCTTGAAGATTGACCTTGAATAAATTTTTCAGCGCTTATCCAAAAACAAAAGTGCCACTTGACCAACAACGATGAAATATTTCTCCACCAAGTCCTTCCTGGTGCGGTGAGATGGACGGGATGTCACGTGGTGAAAATAACAGACGGACTAAACATAGCCCGTAACCATTGATATCTACAACGTGAGCTAAATCGGATCATTCTAGTATACCTAGGAAAACGTATTAAATATTATTAATGTTGAGATCCGCAACTAAATAAAAATATATTATAGTTACTCATAAGAACTCTGACTATATTCATATTATCAGAATATAACACAATATTTGTTGATTCCATTAGAAACTGGTTGGGAATGATGATTTAGGTGGGTAATCAAAAATCTAAAGTCATAATTAAATGTGATTTTAATTTCAATAATCCAAGGGACAAGGATCTCATATGGTACCACTAGAGGATCAGAAAGAGGACCACAAGTAGCACATGCCTGTGCCTCAGAATGAAGATCAGACCAAACCTAACTTTGAAACATGCAAGGACGGTGTGGTGTGCTAAGGTTTATTAAGTATTCGAAAGGACATGCAAGATTCAAGGATCAAAACCATGGCTAGCTAATCCTGATTAATTATTTCGTTTTAGTCAACTAATTATGAGATGTTGGCTGACGATATTTGAAATACGGAATTACAACGGAAAATAATCAATCGTGGCTTTCATACATAGACCAAATGTGCTCGATGAGATCTTTTTTCAATAGGTCATGAGCATGGTGATCGTGGATCATATCGTTGTTTGCAAGTATGATATGAGCAGGGACAAACGTCTATTGATGAAATCTTGGTCTGAATTGGTCATCATCTTCATCTATTTGCTCAATATAACCTTTATATGTACGACATTCTACCACCGTAATCATAATGTGCATAATAACACATGCATTCATGATCAGACCGAAGGACGATGACTTCCACAATCGGCTCGGACAGGTGATAACCCCTTAGCCCATAGCTCTATTACAAATTCAAAAAGAATGTTCGTTCCAAATCCTTTCAGTAAGCTTCTTGGCGGACAACAATTACGCTTAGGGAGTTGAGGCAACTGTATTGTTTTCACGAAAACAGGTCACGGTGGGTAAATACCATTAACCAAGTAATAAGGAAGATTGTAGTCGTGTGCACATTGATGTCGTTGTTCGACCCCACTATACCAAAAATCGTGTGCCATATCCACAAGTCCTACGTAGCAACGACCTCGAACATCACTGTCGAGAAATTAACGTGATCCCTCCGTGAGTACATTCATTTCAATGTCGTTAGGCAGTTCTTCCACCAGCAATGCATGTAGTCAAGACTGCCCAAAATTTCGGGGAATCCACATGCCTCATTAACTGTTAATATCGTATTCATATTTTTCTGGTTGTGCCTACATAGATAGGTTGTGCCAAACACCTAAATTACACCCTTACAAAACATTTTCACACGGTTAAGAGTCGTACTCTCACCTATTCGAAGATACTTGTCAATGTCATCACCTATAATTTTGTAACACAATGCCTAATAGCTCATTTCTAATGTGGAGAGAATGATACACGTCTCAAGGCGTCAATGTCTCGTTGAAATTATTCATCATGTTGTTCCAATGCTAATACAATATGAGTGAAAACATCTTTGGGCATTCGGAAACAACGACTAATTTGAAGATGGTTGTAGACCGGATGGTCACAAAAGTAATCACGAATTAGACGTGCATGCCCTGCCACACGACCTCTCCTGATTCAATCTTTTTTCTCACCGAGCGACGCTACCAGTGGTGGGTTCACGACTCTATCAAACAACCTTTGTACCGTTGGGAATGGATTCATGATACTATTTTCAATTATACGTTCAAATTGATGCACGTGATGCCTACCGTTGGCAAGATAACCCTAAATTTGCTCTTCAAAATAATTAGCCATCAAACCAAAGAATGACAATATTAAGAACAAAATGGGATTGAAGAGTATGATATGAGTAATTTATGCTAGGGAATTATTAGAGCTCTTTGAGTTTCATATTGTATGGGTTATAATATTAGTTGGGCTTTTATACATTTCTATGGGCCTTTGTATCGGTTACCCAAACCGTATCCCACCAACATTGTCTACATATGAGTATCGTTGAATGAAAAACAGAGGAATATACCTCAGTTAATAAATATCTCTACTCTCCTTCTCCTTCTTTCTATCTCTTCTCCTTCTCTCTTCATCCCTTTTCTCACGGAACTCTAAAATTCTGTCCAATTTCTCATCAAATCTATTTCAGACCGTAACAGAGTAAAAGAGAGAGTCGTGATTTTTGAATGGACCCATGTCTGAATTCATAGGAAAATAAGTCTCATTAGTATTATTTATTCCATAAAAAATTGATCTTTCCCAATAACTTTTTATTTTTTTTGCTTCAAATCAACCAGAGGTCAACTGTCAAGTACAAATCCAACTTTCTTCGCTGAAGTGTTAGGGTACTCTTATTTTCTGGGGTACTCTTATTTTCTGTTTTACTCACCGAGGTCCTTCGAGTGTGGCCGCGGATCAAGAACAGGATGGCCTGGCAATTATCCAAGGCCGTCGAAGTGATTTCTAATTCAGGCTTCTAAGATCGTAGTTTGAAACATGTATGAACTTATTCCGATAAACAATTCACAATAAGACTATTTGGTAACAAGCGCATAAAACCAACCTGCATTTCCAGGGAAACCATACCATACCACTGCAATATTACCCAAAATAAAACAATATGAATCGGAAAATTTACCAGTCACATATTAAAGCGTTTGACATCAACCTGACTACCACTTTCCAGGTTCAGAGTAACCAAAACATAACAACTTAAAGCAAAAACTAGTCCGAAATGTCTTAACACATTACTAAGAAAATCCCAGATAGGTACTATCCCCAACAACCGGTGCTCAGTACCTCCTAGGTCCTCCAGCACCACGGCCAAAAGCCGGGGCAGAAACTACTTGTGGCTCTACCTCAACTAGACCAGGCAGGTCACCCATGCCAAGAGCTGCAAGCATCTCAAGGGTCTCCTTGTCAACCTTGATCTCATCAGTTCTAACGGCTGACTCATCAGGCACAAAGTCCATGCGCCTCTCCCTCTCTTCCTCCTGCAGCTTCAGGGAGATACCCCTCACTGGACCCTTTTGAATCCTCTTCATGAGATGAGTGGAGAAACCTGCAATCTTGTTGCGGAGCCTCTTTGATGGAATGATGGCCACCTCTTCCAAGATCTTCTTGTTGGTGTGGAAGTCCAAGGTCATCTTCGAGTAGTACCTCTCGATCACCTGGCGAGAGGACTTCTTCACGGTTTTGGTTCTGACACGACCCATTTCAACAACTTACCTGTTCATGAAAGAAAACATTGAATCTTTGCTACACGACAGTCAATGGAAGAAACAGAATATTAAAACAGAACATGCTACTTGTCAGTAACCAAACTCATGAATAAGTGAACTGGGTTTCTTGGTACAAAACTGGTGAGGATATTCAAACACAGAACAAACTACTTGTCAGTAACCAAACTCATGAATAAGTAAACCGGGTTTCTTGGTACAAAACTGGAAAGGAGAGTCATCACACAATTTTGTTCTTGAACTCTTCAGAAAACAATGGGTTTGATGATTTGTTCATACATCAAAATCTAACAACATAATGAATACTCATTAATAGCCAACATGTCAGCGATATCAAAACAAAGACCACATCTCTCAGAGGAAATTACTATATTCTTAAATAATCAGAACACAACATAAATGTAGTTTTATCAATAAACCTAACAATCCTTAAACTATTTTTGAAGTACAGTATACAAACCTCTTTATCTCCCAAATTACCCTGTTTCGAACATACTTTGAAGCAAGCAAACAGAGAAATTGCCAAAAAAAAACTACCATAGTTGCATAAATATATAGTTCATTGAATAAACTAAAACAGGATTATTTGATGAAGTATTCTACAAAGAAAAAAAAATTAACATTGTCATGAAATCAACAAAGTATTCTCAAATTAAAAATCAAACATAAAGTTCCAAAACCCATCAGGGAAAACATATTACCAAATTTATAATCAAAAAGATGCACAAAACGTTATCGAAAATCAATTCGCATACATTTTCAAGGAATTGCAAATCAGAACGACATGGATCTGTTAGATTGCAGGCAAAATGTATGAACAAAACTCAAACAAAAGACATGAGATCTTAATTGTATAACGATTACAACTAACATTTTCTCAAAATCTAGCACACAATTGGTTAAAACAATTGAGCAATCTATGAACTTCCTAACGAGTTTCTGAAACTTTCCGAGTAACCAAACAGGAGATAGGAAACGAAGGCGTACCTTGGAAGCTAGGCGCGAAGAAGGAGAAGAAGCTTGGACGGCGAGAGTTGCGGCAGCTCAAGGATACGAGAGAAACTCAATGCTCAGTATGAAAGCGAGTGATATAGGAGAAGGCTAACTAGGGTTTTCGAGAGCCATGTGGGTTTGTATTGTCTGCGGACGAGACCACGCTATGCTCCTACGTCAACCAGTTAACTACAGCCGCGCAAGCAAATAAATATATTTTTTTTCCTAATAGCTTTTTTCAATAACCATTTCATTTTAGTTTATTTAAGAAATTTTTATTAGTGAATGAAACAACAACTCAATTATTTTTCATAAATTTATTGTTATGTTATAAATTTTTAATAAAATGGTTGGGTAGGGAGTGGGACAATTGGGCTGGGCTGAAGAAGGATTGGGTAGGGATTATTGGGCTGGACTAGAGATGGGCTGAGAGATGGATTGAAAGCAATCTTGATGCCCATGTATTAGCTAAGTGCCTAAGTTACATGTATTTCGTCTCTAATTTTTTCTATTGATACTAAAACTCTAAAATTGATAACTGAAAAAAAAAATATGTCAAATTGCAAACGATTTCATCGATTCCGAATGCAAAATGATTTTTTCCTTTGCATTATGAATGGACGAAGTGGAACGGACTCGTAATTCCGTCAACGATTGATTGCATTACGGGAAGTTGGTTTTTCTCCCCCATTAAAATTACACAGCTATTTGTCAATTGTGTACAGGACACCAACTGATTTCGTTGGCGAGTATGTGCGTATAGGTGTCACCCCAACTTTAGAGTGTGTGAGGAAGTTTTACACGGACATCATCAATACCTTTGAGGCCGAATATTTACGTATGAAGAAAACATGAGGTGTTATACTGAAGCACAACCGCCCTTCAATGTTAATATCAACGTACGCATAATGAAGCAAGACTCACAGGTCGGGACACTCATTAAATGCTCAAGAAGACCTCATCCAGGTTCATTAAAACAAAATTTCATGAATAATATTTCGATATCGTTATATACTTTCCATTTTAATAATAAAATTATAACTTTTTTCCATTGAATGTGAAATGAATTTCAAAAAATTTAAAAGTTCCTTAAAATTAAGTGAAGCACATTTATATAAATCAAGCACTTGACTCATACACTTCGGCGGCATATATATCGACCAAAACTCCAAATGATGTAGCAGTGAGCATGAAAACCTTGAGCAGATTGAACAAGAGACAGCAATGTCAAATCAGCTCCATCTCTCTCAGACACCAATCAGCAGAAGCATCAAAAGCTTCTGAACCAGAGAAGCCTTTCATGGAGGATCATATCATTATCAGGTCAACTCTGCAAGACCTCTTGCAAATCTGCTCGAGAAAAAGAACACCCATGGAAGGCAAAGCCTGCCACGCTAAGTTAATTCGTGCCGGGCTCGAAGCAGACACATCGACATCAAACATGCTCATCAACATGTACTCCAAATGTGGTCTCGTTGGGTGTGCCCGCAAGGTGTTCGATGAAATGCCTCAACGAAGCTTAGTTTCGTGGAACACCCTGATTGGTGCGTATACCAGGGGAGGGGAGGAGCAGGAGGCCATTTCTCTTTGGGTGCATATGCAAAGGGAGGGGATCCGATTCGGTGAGGTCACTCTTTCTACTGTTCTTAGTGCATGTGCTGGGTTGTGCTCTTTGTTTGTGTGTAAGAGCCTGCATGCTTTTGCTGTTAAGGCTGCTATGGATTTGAATGTGTTTGTAGCAACTGCATTGCTTGATGTCTATGCTAAGTCAGGCTCGATAAGAGATGCCGTCGTGGTCTTTGAGTCCATGCCAGAGAGGACTTCTGTTACTTGGAGTTCGATGATGGCTGGGTATGTTCGAAATGAATATTACCAGGAGGGTTTGGTTTTGTTTCATAGAGCTCGGGTGATGGGGTTGGTGCTGGACCAGTTTATATTTTCTTCTGCTGTTTCTGCTTGTGCTGGTCTAGCTTCTGTAATTGAAGGGTCTCGGGTGCATGCCCTTTTGTTAAAAACTGGGTTTGATGTGCATATTTTTGTGGCTTGTTCTCTTGTCGACATGTATGCAAAATCTGGGTGTGTTAAAGATGCATACAAAGTATTTGTGGATGCGGAAGAGAAGAATGTTGTTTTGTGGAATGCAATGATATCCGGGTTTGCTAAGCATGCTCGTTCTGTTGAAGCAATGATTTTATATGAGAAGATGCAGCAGGTCGGAATAAGACCAAATGAAAAAACATATAACTCTGTTTTATCTGCATGTAGTCATATGGGTTTGGTTGAAAGGGGACGGAAGTATTTTGACCTGATGATAAGAGAGCACAATGTTTCTCCCAATGCCTTTCACTATACTTGCATGGTTGATATACTTGGTCGATCTGGGCTGATTAATGAGGCTCTTGAGCTGTTGGAAAGAATGCCATGTGATGCTACTGCTTCTATTTGGGGATCACTTTTGGCCTCTTGTAGGATTCATGGGAATCATGAGTTGGCCGAGGTTGCAGCTAAACATTTGTTTGAGATGGAACCTGACAATGAAGGAAATTATATCTTGCTTTCAAGTATCTACGCGGCAAATAAAATGTGGGAAGAAGTGGCAAGAGTAAGGAAACTTATCAAAGGTAGTAAATTGAAGAAGAATACGGGAAAGAGTTGGATTCAGATCAAAGACAAAGTTCACTCCTTTAAGGCAGGAGAAACAAACCATACCAGAGTTGATGAAATTTATATGAAGTTGGATAATTTGGTGGAAGAATTGAAGAAGCTGGGTTACGAGGCTGAGACTGAACACGACCTTCATGACGTAGAAGAGACCACAAAGCAAGAACTTTTGAGGCATCACAGTGAGAAGCTAGCCCTTACTCTTGGGCATATGTGCATGCCTCCCGGTGCTCCAATCAGGATTATGAAGAATCTAAGGATTTGTGGGGATTGCCATTCTTTTATGAAGTTTGCATCCAGCACTATAGGGAGGGAAATCATAGTTAGGGATACATATCGGTTTCACCATTTTAAGGACGGGTTTTGTTCTTGTAGGGATTTTTGGTGAATTTATAGTAAATTCCCATCATGTTGCATACTTTTTAATCTTTCTAACTTAGTAGCTTCGCACATTCCACCTCTGATTATTGGGTTTGGGAGGAGAGGGAGGGGGTAATTGGTATTTGCACCTTTCATGAGGAAGAATATAACCATCAACAGAACGACTACTTGGTGCTAGATTTTCTTTTTCTTGATCAGACTCTCATGCTACAGAGCAAGTACACCGGATCCACAAACTCAACTCTGGAAACCAGATTTGTTCAGCTAATCTGTTAATGACATGGGGAATGACTCTTGCCGGGGTTTTGCATGTGTAGTGGTTGCCCTGGCCATCCACTACTGGAATCTTGGAGAGAATGAATGTAAAGCTTCATTGTATTACAACCTGCATTTAGCTAATGCGGGAAAATATAAGCATTAGAAGTATCTCCTGGATATCAATAATTTGTGTAAGCAGAAATGAATCATAAGGTACAATCTCATCCCTTTATTCTACCTTGATGTTGGTGTGTACTGTTTGCTATTTCTTCATCATAGTCAGGAAATGTACCCTTTTTTTATCGGTTACTAACCTAAATCCTAACTACCCCAACCCACCCAATGGGATTCGAACCCACAATCTCCAAGACGGAGATGTGAGGCTTGAACCATTGGGGTGTCCCCTTGGGGACAGTCAGGAAATGTACCCTTCTACATCACTTGAATGGGTAAATGGAATAACTGGTTGACACCTGTTCTTGAACAAGTGTGTAGGTCGACCTAACGAACTAGGCTGATGTAGGATAGTCATAATCCTTAGTTCCCTACCCTGACAACTCCTAAATATGAGGAAAAGAACGTCTAAGCATATCCAAATCTGAGTGAGTGAACCTATTAATTCTCCTGGGCAGGACAGAATGTTATAATATAATCAGATTAGTTTTCACATTGACTAAAATTGTATTGAATTTAACATTTGCAAGATGGTTGATTGAGGTTTTAGCTAATGTTTAGTACTAGTTTGTCCTGTTGACAGGAGGGACACGCTTTGGCATGTTGATGATTGCATGTACCAGTAGCATGGCTTGGACTCAGCAATCTGTTTGCAGTATTATGTCCGCTTAGTCTGGTGGCTTTGAAACCATTAGTTCAGGTAAGGAAATATTTCTTTGTTTATCAATCATGGGGCATGTAAAAGTTATGGGATAACTTTGCCAGTTTTCTACATCTTGAATGATAAACATGAAAATAAAGTATTGTATAATCTCAATATCGTACCTGTTTTCTTTTGGTCAATTGTTCTTGGTACACCAGTTGTAACTATAATTTATTGTTGTTCTATTACCTCCTCGTGCGCTATTTAGGCTGCTGATAATGTTGCTGCAGAGTGTATGAAATAAATGGCGAAAATACTGTCCTTTAGTTATATTAATATATATGGTAGAACACAAGTAAAAACCCCTCAGAAACTATAACACATTGTGTTGGAAACTATATATTTTCACACAGATTTCACAGGTTCCAACACAACGTGTCTTAAATTCCAACATGTGATAGGTTGCAACACAATGTGTTATATAGTTTACAACAAAAACGATGATTTCTAGGTTTCTATTCCAAGAGGGGTTTCTACTGGAGTCCACCCCTTAATACACGTGCGCACTCACTCACACACACACACTCTCTCTCTCTCACACAACACACACACACAACACATATGTAAGTCTTAAAATGTTTTGAAATATCTGTGATTTAGGACAAAATTGTGGATATTGGGCCTCCCTGTCAAACAGTAGAGCCTCTACTTCTTTGTCCCTTTCCTTCCTCAACTTTTTATCCCAAAGAAAAAGGGAAAACAAGATGTTTTTGTGAAGCCCATATCAAAGACATTTTCTTTTGGATTCTGTTGAACATAGTTTAGACCCCTACTTGTGGATAGAGTTATGAATTTCTCCTACTTATGGGAATAAGTGTGTGAGAGCCAAGAAGATACTAGTCCTTAGTCAGGATGTATAGTATGTTCAGAGCCATGCCAAAGAGAGGGTGAGCTGGTGAGCACTCCTTGTCTGTTTATCCATTTCCATCCACCATATGTATTGAGTTTATGGATCATCAGTCACTCACTTTAACTTTCCACATCTATTACACAAAGTATGCCCTGAGAATTAGATCCGTCCATTGGTTGGAATTTTCAATACGGCCAAACACAGTTCAAGGGTCACCCCGTTATCCCATTTAACTAACCCTACAGAACCCCATGAATACGGCATTACTTTGTAAACCCAACCCTAACCACAATTTCTCTACCCCAAACTTGTTTCTGTAGGGCATTACTAAATTGGTATGCCTTATAAAACAAATGTCTTTAATGTTTTTCGAACATTTTCCTTTTTTTTCTTCAGTCCAACTGATAGTGTGATATTATGCAGGTTGCATTTTTTTAAAAACTTTTCAGATTGAGTGACTGACATGAAACCAAGTTACCTAGTTCAGATACGGATATGTAAAGATAAATGAGGAGTTCATATGATCAGAGTTGATCCGGTCCACTAAAAGGAGAAGACTTGGAGGAGGCAGGAGTTGGGACAAAGGGTGGCCAATGCGCATAGATACAACAGGTGTGGACCTTTAAATACACATAATAAGTACAGAATTGACCACATGCTTTATCATATGCAAATGCCTACAACTCCTTTTACAAGGACTCTGAAAATAGTTGAGTTTTGGTTTTGTTTCAAGACGAGTCTTTTTCACCTTCACTGTGTCTCAACAGAATGGGAAAGCCAGGGACAAAGAGCCAAACACAAAGATATATCCAATCTCCATGTTATATCCTCTCAACCTCATCTTTTCCCTTTCTATCACTCCCCACATTTTCCTTTCTTTTCTTTTCCCTCGTGTACTTTTTCATATCCATCGACAATAGAACCTGGGGTGGGGGTGGATATGTTAGTAGTCATGGTGGGTTTGCATTCAAGTTGATGAGTCCTTTTCACATCCCACATTAGCTCAGAAAAGGTGAAATGTGGTCACTGGTCACGAGAGTTATTTCTGAGGTCAAAACATGTTGCAATTTGTTGTTCCATAGCAAAAATAACATACCACTGAACCAATGGCATTGATTGATCTTCTCTTAATCCGTTAAGAAGTAGCTGTTAAACGACTGGAAAATGTCTTTTTACTTGATGTCTCTTAACCCGTTAAGTCATTTGTAACATCTATTTCAAGCATTTTGGGATTCAAATGCATGTTACTGAACCTTGCAATGATCTTGAAGTGCAGGTTTTATATTTTCCTGCTGGAAAGGAAAATCGAAACCCGAGTAGTGGGAAACAGCAATGGAAATTCCACTTTCAGAGGAATCCAAATTCCTTGATTTCTGATAATGGTCATGGATCCAGCAGACCCATGATTCTAGAGAAACTGAAACAGTGCCTCAACTGGTGAGGTCATTTTCTATGTTTTTCTCTTTATCCGAGCAAGTTGCAAACCCGTAATTCAAGTGTTTCGATCTTTAAGCTGATGATCACGATTTGGATCAGGTCGATAATAGTTGTTCCTGAATAATTACTTGGAGAGAAGAAATGTAACTTGATTATAGTAGTGGTTTGTGTCGGTAACATGATGTTGGAAACAGTAGTCTGAGTTTTGTCAACCTTAATTTTATTTTTAATTTGAGGAAAAATTGACAACCTGGTAATATTAAATAGGTCCCACGAGCCAACAAAAATATAATGGGACAAAAAATCTGTTAACCCAATTAAGAACATGACAATATTGGTGGTACGATTACCATCAATCACCAAAGTCACTAATAGGCTACAGCAGACAAAAAGAATTCAATTATGACAATGAAAGTAGACATGGACCCAATAAACATGGCCTATATCACTCCGATTTTTATATTAAAAAAATATCTATTTAGTGTAACTATTTCTTCCTGATTTTTTTTTCATTTTATATGTTTATCTTTGTTCACACATTGAATTATAATTTTGTAGTTTTAATAGTATTCATATTTGGCACATAAAACTCAAGCCAATAGCAATTCTCTTGAGCTCTCCAAGAACCCACCCACCCCCAAACCCTAGCCGTCGTCGGCGGCCTCCATGATTTTGACCATGGAGGCTATCGGTGGAATTCTCGCGTCCTCTTCTTCCTCATCTCGATCCCTCTTTACAGTAGTAGTTTACATTCACACAACAACTGCAACCTTTCGATCTCCGCTCGAGCACAGCCGTAACGC
>JAYMSV010000723.1:0-15358 GCA_036897745.1 Erodium moschatum | reverse complement strand
AAAATGGAACGCGCTTGTACCACGCGCCCCTTTTTTTCATGGTAGGGCATCGTTTCCGGCTAGTTTCCGACCGATTTGGGGTCAGTTTCATTGGGAGAGAAGCGGCTCTTCCTCTCAATGGAGTCTCCGGCGTCTCTGAGCACCTTCTCCGACCAGTAAGTCCTTTCTATTTCCCCTTTTCAATCAAATCCCCAATTTCTGGTACCGATTCTCTTCCCTATTCCTTTGTTTCGCTTCTGCGATAATTTGGGGATTATATCCGTCTGTGTTTGCGGTGCTGGCCGGCGGCGGTATTCCCCCTAAGGGTGTGGGTTGTACTCGGTATTTGGTCTGGCAAGTTTGGTTGCCGTGTCAGGGTTGTGTATTGGCGTAAAGATGCTCTCTACGAAAGACAAGCTGCATGCGGCACTGGAAGAGGGGGAGATTAGAAAAAGAGAAGAGGACAGTCATAATTCTGAGACAGAATTTGGTTTGCCTGAACCAAGATGGAGACCTCGGGCTGGTGTCTTTGGTGCTCCAAAGATTAAATCGGTGGCTATATCTTCTCAGCAAGTGGAGGCGGAACGCAGAGGCAGAATTTTCACTCATCCACGAAAGGTTTACATTCGAAATATCCCCTTGAACCTAAATAAAGAAGAGATTCAAGAGGCTTTTGGATGGGTGGGAGAGATTGTTGAGATTCACATACCTCGCCTTCCCAATAGAGCAGGCAAAGGCTTTTGTTTCATCACCTTCAACTCAGGGGTAGCAATTGAAGAGGTGGTTGCTAGATTAAACGGATCCAAAGTCAGAGGAGAAGTTATTTTCGCAGCCCAAGCCAAAGAAAAGCATAACAGAAGTGGGTCCTCTTCCGGGGATTTGCTGGATAGGGAGCAAGGAAGGGAAGATCTGAGACTCGTCATCAATAAGAACAGGTTCTCCAAAGAGTGCAAAAATTTTGTGAAGGGGAAATCGAATGCTCATCTCAAGTCCTTGGCCAATAAGGCTTGGATGGGCGTGAGTAATAGTATCAGAAGTGCAAACATGGTCCAGGAGGAATTAGGGAGGAATGGGGTATTTGAAATTGAGGTACGTGAGCTTGGAAATCGTCTGTTATTGATAAATTGCCCGGACCCTAGCTTCGAAAGAAGGATGATAGAAGATGATTGGACTTGGATTAGTTCGTGGATAACAATGGTCCATGGAAAGGAGGATTGCTTATTGAATGGGGGTTTCTTCAAATGGATTTGCATCCAGGGAGTTCCAATCCAAGGATGGTCCAGAGAGAATTTGGAAGCTATTGCCGGAAGATTTGGGACCTCTTTACTAGTCCATCCTGATTCTTTGAATGGCTTATCCTTTCAAAATGCCTTTGTTTTAATTCACTCAACCTCAATCAGGAGGATCAACGAAGAAGTTTTATTTTCGCTGGAAGAATCCTCTTCTCAAGTTGCAGTGTTAGAGGTGGATGGTAACTTGGTCCCCACGCTACCGTTCATGAAAGAGAAGTCAGAGGACTCAAGCATCTCTGATAAATCTGATGATGCCGACGAATCTTGCAGTGAACCATTGGGAGCAGCAGCAGGCCACACAAGCATTAATGATCATGCATTAAAGGAGCCTCGACATTTTGAAAGAGAGTTCAATGTACCTGATTCTCTTTCAATAAAAGAGAAGGGGGAAGAGGATGTATTAAAGAGGCAGGATAGGCTCGAGGTCCCTTTGGAATCCCCAAAGGAATCTGAGACAACTATTTCGTCTGTCCCTAAGTTCAAGAGAAAAAAGAGAAAAGGGAGGGAAATCGAAGAAGCTCAAGAAGACATTAGCAGCATTAAATTCCACTCCTCTACCAAACTCTGTCTCTGATAGAGTTATTGTTGGTCAATCATACGGCTGTCAGGGGCTAAACTACGAGGAAGCATTAATGCGTTGTAAGGAAATGGGGTTTAATACCAGAGGGAATGACGAGCTTCTAAGAGATCACATTCAGGGTTCATTGAATGAAGTCATTGACCATTGGCAGACTGATAGTGAGCCTGAGTTGGATCCTGGTGAGAAGAAAGATTCAAGTGGCATCTCTGCCACCCCTCCCCAAAACTAATGAATTTTATCATCCTCTCATTGCAAAAGAGGAGGATGTTGAGATAAGAGATACAAGTCAAGCATCCGAATATTATCTTCATTCAGGACTAAGCTAAAGAGCCTTCCTCCTCTCTTCCTAAGATCTTGGGGTTTCGAGTAAAATCCAGTTTGTAAGCTTGAGGAATGATCAAGCTATACTTATCCATAACAGGGTGGAGAAGAGCCCATTTTCAGGTTGCAAGAAAGCATTAGGGTATGGTTGATTTGTTGTGCCTTCAGACATCATTTTGCAGTGCTAATCTGCTCCTCCTCATCTCAGCCGAGGGGTTTCTGCAACTCAGTTCTTTTTATTTCAGTTTCCTAGATTCAGTTCTTTTCTATAGGATTCAGTTCATTGTATTTTCATTTAAGTTGTTGTTCCTCTCCTCCTCCTCATTTTAAAAGCAATTGTGCTAAGGAGGAGTTGAATCTGTTAAGTGGCTGTCGTTTGTGCAGCATCCCCAGCTTCTTTTCTTCTGAACTGGGTGATTCTATAAAATAGCTGATCAAAAAAAAAAAATTCCCTTCTCCTGTGCTTCCTATGCGTGCGAGACCTTTACTTCATATTTGAATTCCCGACTCATGCCCACGCTACATAAACACATGAGTATAATCAGACCATAAAACTCTACACTACCCTATCCAAAAAGTAACCCAGTCATGCACAAATACATTACACCAGAGTCAACCACCCATTAACATGATCTGTACAAGCTGTTAGAGTTTGGTTTATTTCCCAGTTATAAGTATTTCCTATTTCATATATTGCTTAGTATTAGTATTTCCTATTTAGCATACAGTTAATCCCTATATAAAGGGATGCTCTCATTGTATTGAAACAACAAGAATATCAACTATCATCGATAAAATTTCAGAATTTTACACAAGCCAACAATCGTTGAAGCCAACTTCTGCTGGGCATGAGCCGGACAAAGAATAAATAATTCTTCCACAGTTAAGGGAGTCACAAACTTGTGCTTCTTAAATAGAATCCAAACAATAAAATCTTACTGCTTAAATAGAATCCTAAATAGAACTTTAAAATGGTGTAATGTATTTTCAAATTGGCCAGCATTAACTGCAGATGAGAACAGGACCTGGTTATCAGGTAATATATGGGAAAGAACATTCCTTATTCCTTTAAATAGTTTCCTTAAGAGAGAGAAGATTTTTTTTTAAACAAAATAACCTATTATCCTCATTTGAAAAAACCCACTTAACAGGACAACCATTTGACAACTAAAATACAAATTCTCCATCAAATTAAGGTATTGGAAATCCCTGAGTTTTGAAGCTCATGCATGTAGCATGTATCAAGAGTTTAAGCTCAATATCATATAAGTGAGCACAAAGTACACAATATGTGAGACAACTTACCATGCTCCCATCAACAAATGCTATAGCTTTTATATCGTCATCATCATCATCACAGATATGATTAACAATATCCTGTTCAAAATCCAAGACTGAATTCATGAATTTGATTACTCCAAAGTTCCAAACACTATATCAGACACTCATCTCTATTGTGTCATACATGCATGAGAGAGCGAGTGGAATAGCCAACTGTCATGCCGATTACCAACCTCGCAAACAACAAGCGAATCAGTACAAATAGACATGGAGGGTTGCGACTGAATTCCCAAACGATGCAGCAACTCTGAACCAGTAGCTTGCTGAGTACATTAGTCATATCCATGCACTTCGAAGCGAAACCACGAAGAGTTACAAATCAGACGAAGCAATGCAACACTCAAACGCCGAAACCGCTGGGAAAAAAAATAAGAACCACAATGTCAGTGGCGCTAACAGGTAAAATTAAACCAACAAATAACATTTTTATTTTTTACACTACCATGAACTGCCTTTTCCCTTCTACATTTCTTGATACATCAATCTTAAAAGGTCCTTTAAGAATCGAAGAATCTTTGGTGCTCCCTTACTTCTACTTCTACATGAGCAAGGTCTTGAGCCTACAGCCTTGATACACTTGATTTAGCTGATAACTAAGTCGACACCTTTTTTCCAACAAGGACAAAGTAGCAAGTCAAATTCATACCGATTTTTCTTTTAAATGCAAGGAAATGAAGGCCAACACCATGTAACCAAGTCAAAGTAAATCAGATGTGGAACACTATCTAAGACACTTGATCCCAATGGAATTTGATGAATAACCATCCTCCAGAACGATATAAAGAGAAAAGATAAGGTTCTGATTCGAATTGTCACATCATACAAGATAACAAGCAATACATGAAACATGCATCCTTCCACACACAGGCAATGAATTATCAAAGAAAGGTCAGAAGCTTACCTCTACATCACATCTTAACTCTTTGGGACAAGGCTTCACCATATAAAATCTCTGCAAATAGAGAGCTGGGGAATCAAGGCCGGAGTTTTCATTCAAAAAGCCACAAAGCATAAACAACCATTATACAGACAGACTTGCAGAGGAAACTCAGGCCAAGCCTCCGAAGAACCCTTTTAAGAGAAGCACATTTGATGCTTTCAGCAAAAGTAGCATACCTGCCGGAAGGGCTTCTGAGGTGTCCTCCAGAAAGCCTGTCGATACAAAAAAAGAACCACTATAAGCATTTTACAACTTTTGGAAAATACAAACGGGAATTTAAGATAACATGGAATGTGAGCTCAGCTATACTTGTTCGAAATATAAAACTTTTGAGCCATCCACCATTTCTGCTGCCGGGCATGTGACCATCCTGCATGACAAAATGGTAACAAAAAATCCAAATTATGATCTGAAAATGTCCTTAGTTCATGTATTAGTTATTAATCAGTGGCATGAATTCTTAACATAAGAGCCACCAATGCTCATGGAGATAAGAACTTGAAGCATTTCAGGCAAGACTTAAAATGAACCAGTCAAAACCATACAAGTTCTAAACAGCAGCAAAGAAGAAAAGTGTACAAAAGGAAAGGCAACAGAAGTAGCAGAAAATAAGATAATTCAGATTCCATGTAAATGCTAGGAATCATCTAAAACACAAACAAACTAATATCAAAAGGCTAGCAATGATCCATAGAGCAACACACACCTGATATTGAAGTAACTATCAGGATCTCTGGAAGCTTGATCTCTGGAATTCTACACAAGCAATTCATCACAAGAAGAAATAAAAACAAACTCAAACCTGGAACCAAACACAACAAAAATGGAAGAAACGCCTCAATACCTTTTCTCCGGTGAGTGACTGAGAGACAGAACGGGCATGGTCCCAGCGAGTTGTTGATTTGGTGAGACGTTTCAGCAGCAGAGCACCTCCAACCAGAACCAGCGTCTTCGCCACCAATCCTCTCGCGATGCTCCATCCACTGGCCTCCGATTCTGGGTCTGAGCCCTGACCCATGTCGATACCTGTCGTATAGGCACAGACCCTTTTCACCAGTCAAAACCAGCAGCTACCATATTCCTCTGGCACAGCCAAAATTCGAGCTTTCCTCTTCTCCGCCTAAAATTTCCAAACCCAGAAGTCCCTCCCTACGGTGCTGAGGCTGCGAGAGCAAAAAAAGCACACAGCCCCAAAGCGAAAAAGCTTCGAATTGGAATTGGAATTGGAATTGTGCCGATTACGATGGGATATAGATCAATCGGTTTGGGTTTCTATATTGTTCTGTTTCTGGGGTTCTACAAACCCAGAAACTTTCGAGAAGATCTAACTGGAAAATAGTGACAAATTCGGAATGAATCAGAACCACCAGTGCAACCCAGTTCCTTTTTATTTATTTAATTCGAAAAAATCACGAACCTTTAATCAAATAAAAATATGAATTTTAAATTCTATTGAATCGAATGGAGCTGAAAATATATATTTGAGAAGAAGAGAAAAAACACTATTCCAGTCATTACAACATTATTGCTGTCTTAGTTGAGCATTATAGTCCTAAATCCCAAACTAATTCATAAATTAATACTTATAATTAAATAAACAAATTTAGACATTGTGTAACAGATGAGATGAACATATAATAATTTTATTATATTTGTGTTTTAAACTTCCATTTACATGTCCCTTGAGGAACCATATATTGATATCTATTTGAAATTTTGATTGGATTAATTTGTGATCTCATCAACAGTCCAATTTTATAGATCTTATAAAAGCAAGCATATTAAAACCAAAACATAATGAAATGAAATTAAGTTCTCTTCAAACAAATAACAAAACAAGCTGAATAGAAATGAACAACAACATAAAACCCAATTGCAGAATGACTGTAAGTATAAAATCCAATGGTTAAGCACAGGTGCTCACAATGTCTGAAGAACAAAAAAATCCAAACTTTCCATTAGCCATTGTTGCTTCATCTGTAATGAACAAGAAGCTGAAACAAACCCTTGACACAAATCTTCTTCCCCGGAGCTTTAAAAGTGTATCTCGCGTCTCTCGGCGAAGAACTTGCCAGTTATGGCCTGGTCCGGCAGCAGAGACAGCCAAACTCCAGTATCAGCAGCATCTTCAGCTGAAACGTTACCAGACCAACCTGTCATGGCAGTTTTGACCCAACCTGGACAGTAACAGTTGATGAAGATCTTCTCTCCATCGGGCCGCTCATTAGCAAGCTGATTAGCCAGTAATCGAGTATAAGTATTGACTGCAAGTTTGGACAATGCATAATCAGTGTGTGATTGAGGCCAGCCTCCTTCTTTCCATGTCCCATCCTCAACTTGTTTAAGGAAAGTAGACACAACCTTGTCGATGAGTTCCTCTGAGAGTGAGTCCAAGTTACTCAGCTGCTCTCTCAAATTGTCATCTTCAATTCTCTGCAACAATCATGTGACAAATACTTCAGCAGCAGCAGCTTTAATACAGTGTAATGATATATAGTGAAGATATCTTGACTTACATTCTTTCTGCCGTTCAATTTACCTAGCCTTGAGCTCACATTAACAATTCGAGCACCGACAGCTGAAGGTTTCATCAACGGTAACATAGCTTTGATCATGTTCTTGGTGCCATAGTAGTTGGTGGTGATAACATCCTTGGCGCGCTCAACAGGGTTCTCAGACGACACAAAGCTGAAGCTGACACCAGCGTTATTCACCTGAAGATGTTACGATTCTAAATCAACCCAATAGAGATTTTAAATGTAAAATTTTAACCATATACCCTTTTTTTACAAGAATATCTTTCCCGCCGTAATTTTCTTTTAACCAGTCACAAAAGGTTGTGATAGAGTCATTCTTTAGGACATCTAGCTGATGGGCAAAGACTTTGAGACCTCCTTCTTGTAAGACCTTAGCTGCTTCGACGCCGACCTCAGCGTCTCTGGATGTCTGAATAACAGTCAATCCTTGATAAGCAAGCTGCTTCACAATCTCAAATCCAATACCTCTGTTGCCTCCGGTCACCACTGCGATAGTTTCTGCAGACCACCACCTACAGTACAGACCCAAATATATACAATCCTTTTTACCTCTGTTGGATCACAAAATTTACAATTTTGACAAATGGGTTTCAAATTTAGAGATCAATATCAAAATCTGACCAGGAACTTTTGTGAAGAGCAAAGATCAGATCACCAAATCAGAATACCCTCTAAATTGTTGTAAAAAAATTGGGTTGATTAGTAAATATATTATAAGAATTGTACCTCTGGTGATCAGAATAGGGGATGGTTCTGAGGAGGGAGATTTGCTGGAGTCTTTTTTCTCTGCGCTCTTTGGACTTCTCCTTCTTGTCCTTGCCTTTGGGATGAGCATGGTGGTGGTGGTGGTCTTTTTCCTTCTCTGCTTCATCTTCTGCCTCCTTTTCATGTTCTGCTTTCTTTTCTGGCTCCTCCATTGCACTTCTTCTTCTTCTTTCTTAGTTTTTTCTGGGTCACAAGAGGTAAGGAAAACAAAACCAAACGAAAAGCTTTGCATTGCTTCCTTGGTGAAAAACACAACCTGTTCTCACAGCCTGCCACGTCGCCAGAAACCTTAAATTTAGCTCCAAATTTACATTTTTTGTGTTCCTCCTAACATTGTCCACTTAAATCGGACTAAATTGACAACCCGAAATAGCAACTTACAATGATCTCTCTCTGGAACATTTCCTCTATCACTCCAAGGGTATATAAATCTGAAGAACCTATAATATATTGGTTTGATTTGAGATTGGAGTGAAATGAGAGGGACTGAGTCCAGTATTTCTCAATCCTCATTGCTTATAGGAACGGAACCTTCAGCATTTCAGTATGGCACTTCATTTCGCAAAGCTCAAAAGTAAAAGAAGCGTATATCCGAAAGAATCTGCATATTCTTTTAATATTGGCTAATCAGTTGCATAGCAAATACTTAGCTAGAGCTGTCACCATTAATTTTGTAATCAAACTGTATATGCAACACCAACACATGTAACTTCTGGTTCCATTAACAAAACATAACAGAACAAACATATCAAGATTGGTTGGGTAACGGGACAAGCTAACTGAGGTCGTCTTCATCGAACTCTTCCTCATCCTTGGTAGTGCCCCCCTGCTGTGCAGTAACATCGCCTGTAGGCAGTTTCCTTGCAAGCTTGATGACCTGCAGCCATTTCATTTTAGTCAAATTATGAAACTAGCAAAGGTGCTCACTTCTCAGTTTAAATACTAGAGATGATATATTGGTAACTTCTAGATGAAAAAATAGAATCTGTGAAATTGCCTTTCAAGCATAACAATCCCTAAATCAGCAGAATGCATGTTTAAGCAATAAAGATGGTTCTCAGAATAACAATCCACAAGATTGCCTTCCCATCTTAATCCATAAAATTGAATCTATGAAATTGCTTTGCAAGCATAACATCCCTAAAATCTATGGAAGGTACTTAATGGAAGGGGAAGGAAAGCTATGTGATCACAAGGATAATACGAAAAGATGTGTAATACTAATAATTAATAAGAAGTTTTACCATGTTGTCAAGATTTGAAATTGTGCTTGACTTGGCCACACGTTTGATTTCTTCGATATCACCTTCCGTATATGCAGAAAAAAACTTACTAGCACATCGGTTCTGGTCACTATTTAAAAATGCATCTATCCTGCAAATGCCCAAAGCAGATCATAGAATAGAATCATCACTAGAGAAAAAAAGAAACGTTCTAGTTATATTTGGTATGGTACCTTATTGAGTTTTAAATGTATACACGGTAAATGTTAACATCAGTACAAACACCAATCGAATTTATTCAAGAAGCTAGGGATGCATATCAGTCAGGAATGAAATAAAATATCTAACTGGGTTTGATTTATTATTCATCACATACTCCATCCACCTTATAGTCCCCTACACTAAAATTGGATTATCCAATTTACATGTCCACTTTACTTTTTGATATGGGAATTTTACTTAATTTTCCAATAGTACCCTTCAAGTCAGTTAGTTACAAAACAAGAGCACACAAATTGGGAAATCAACCAATAATAATAGTATCCTTAATGTTTCCCTAAAGTATTGCGAGACAGAGGGAGTAACGTATTACGATAGAACATATTCATAAGCTTCCAAGCTGAATAATGAATTATTCAAGATCAAATTTCATTATATACGTTCAAACTTTAGAATGCCACCTGAACGTTCCAGCTTGGTAACTAAACAAACTCCCCGAGTAATTGAAATAATAGTGGTAGGTTACCATCCACTGGGATACAAACTGATTGATTGAAACAACTTTCTGAAGGGAATTAGTTGATTAATATAAGTTCATTTTCTGTTTACATAAAGTATAAACAAACTGAAATACCGAAAATGTCTATGAAAAGAAGATAAATAGAGATACTAGGTAGTTTTTTCATGACATTTTGAATCTGTGCACGGTCATAATTAACTTGAAGATTGAAATTAAAGTAAATGTGTAACTGGATAAACATGTGATTTGCCTACTAGGTTCATTCTATACCATTTTCAACATAATTACTGCAGGAATTATTATCTGCAATTCATTAGCGTTGTCTAAAACGAACTAAATATATCATTGATGTCAGGCAGAATGCTTGAACTTACTGAGAACAGTCATTGTAGCATTTTTCTGCTTGCGTTACATCGTGGGCATAAAGGTATAGGATAATTGCACTGAGATATGCCTGAAGAAACAAAAATATGTTACAAGTTAAGATTCCTTCATATCAACTGAATATGGAGAGTTAACAACAAACTAGGATGATCAAGATGTGGTAATAATAAGGGTATAGAAGTTCAATTCCAGATCCATTTTAAAGCTATTAATTACTTCTCCAGTAGATCTGATTAATTATATAGGTCCTACAATTGTCTAGTCAGTAAAATGTGTAGGTCCTATCCTACTGATTTCTAGCCAATTAAACTTACAATACTAGCATTTTGGCCCATCACTATTTGTGATCAGGGACAATCCTAGTTTATTTTTGCATGAGATGTATGTGAGTTTACAAGTAAACATAGAAGTAAAATAAAAAAAATGAGGGGAGCAAGAAAATAGCTACTTTCCACACCTTGCATTGGCTGTTTGTAGCACTACATTTATCAGCAGCTAAACCCAATCGCAACATGAAAGCTGCAGCATCTGTGTATCTGTAGGTGATGAACCGATTAGAAATTGCAACTCTTACATGTTCTAAGTGAATACATAAGCATAAGAGTACAAAGAGATTGCACAACACTTCATATAATAATCTGATTAAACATTCCATACATGTTCCACATAACTGATATAACAAGATAACCATTCCACGGTCAATAAAGGTCAATAAGGATTACTATCAACTAGTAAACACGGGATACTTCAACAAATGCCACCCAGAAGAGGTATACCTTAAAAACACTTAAAGGGAATATCAGAATGATATGGTTGAACAAAAGTTGTATCAGGAATACAGGTGTTAGCTGTTGAGATTATTAAGTGTTAACACTTAGATTTCACAGCAAAAGAAAAGGCATTAGAGGATATGGTATAAATACCTACCAAGAGAAGTACAGTATCATTTTCATAAGAACATTAATCACATCAAACAATTATAGTATTGTTGAGGTATCAAAATAAAAAAATAAAAAATAAACTACCCCCACAAACAAGAACGATAGACAAGTTATTGCAATCAGAGTAGAGGGGAAGAGAAAAGAGTCCCATGGCATTCATGAATGAGACTAAAGTGTATTTATAGAAGCATAATATCACAAACCATCAATTACTTTTACAGCCTCAATCTATACCAAGATTGTGAAAAATAAATAAGCAAATCCTTATATTTGTCATGATTATTTAGTAATGAAGAATCTGAAAAGACTAAAGAAAATAGAGGTACTGATGCAAGTAAACTTGGGCAAATTGATGTCTGATAAGAATAACAATAACCTCCTCATAGATTGTTTAAATAAGTAAATGGGCTCTGTTTTTGTCGGAGTTGAACTCAATACAATTCTTTATGAATATTAGTTAGATAAGTACATTCCTTCTCAAAGATAATTCCATAAAATCTACTATGCAGACAAGAGAGCACATAACCAGGAGTTTTCGTCTTTCTCTTCAGCTGATTTATCTTATATACAATATATAAATTATGATGATAATCACAAAAACACTTTTGGTGTGGAAAAATATCGCAGAGGATTGACTCTCATGAACTCAATATTCCATTGAAAACTTATCAGAAACCATTAACAAGGAGGATCCTCTTACTTTTCACTCTTTATATGAACACCTGCCGCTTCACGATATAGATCAAAGGCCATTTGCTCCTTTCCATCCTCTTCCAGAATGGAACAAGCATCGGTGAATAATTGAACAGCTTCATCAGGCACAGCATCTTCCAGAGCTCTGTAACATGAATCATATTTCAATTGTTTTCCACATCACATGTCTACTACAAGGATAATAGAAGAGTTACATGATCACTTGAGAAAAGACAGAAAGCAATGTGCAAATAATAAGTCCAACAAATATAAAAAGGACATCCAATGTTCTTATTATATAGCTGTGATACTAAAATTATACAAAGAGCCAAAAGTTTGCAGTTAATGCGATAAGATAATTATTCTATCTCCTTTAAACCAAGTAATTAAGGGTGCATATGACATCCATTGTTAATTGCACAGCACCTTAAAGTAAAAAAAATCCACTGTCCAGATTTAGCTATCAGAGAAAACTGGATACTGGTACTGATGAACTTTATTTAACATATAATGCAGCCCATATTTTTTACAATGACACACTATCATTCTGATATGTGATAGTCATAAGGCTTAAGAGCAAGCAAGCTCATAGTACAAAATCTAGGAGAATTTACAAAATGGGAGTGTGACTACATAGGACCCAAATAAACTTGTCTAGTTGATAGAAGTCATAATTTCGATCACAAACTTTCTTTTGGTCCATATTTATAGTCGGTACTAAGGCCTCAAGATCCCCCAGAAGTTTCCTTTTTCTTCTTTTTAGATTCCTACAAATTAATAAATGTGGCATACACATTTTCTGTTCACAGTCATCATTAGCCAAGAGCCATCATTCTACCCATATGTGTTGTCCTATTCTGTGGTTACCACCAATGTCCGTGATGGATCCTTTCACAAGAATCAGATTCAAACAGAAACACTAGGCAAAGAACAACTGAGTCCATTTTCCCCCACAGAAGACTTGACAACTGTAAAAATGTGAACAAGTTCAATTCTCTGGATAGAACCTTCGGCTCCACAGAATATGATAGAGCTGCAATAACAAGCTGGTAAGTCATGTCCTTACCGTGCACCCTTCGCAAGAGCATCAGATGCAGGTTGTGGTCTCCCACATTCAATGTATAACTCAGATGCCCTTCTGAAAAAGTCAGATACTTCTTTCCAGTTTCCTAGTTGCTTCGCTAGAGCACCAGCAGATTCCATATGCTTGGCAGCATCCCAGGGCCTAATTTGCATGTAAAGGATACAACAGAAAAAAAAAGGTACTACAATAGCCTGCGAGAGAAAATATTACATAATGCATCAAACATGCTAATCAAAGAAATTGTGGATACGAGGAGAGCATTTCTTGTCCTTTGGAAGCCTTCTCGAACGCAATTTTTGCTTGCTCATAGTTTTTGGCAAGCCTGAATCCAGAAGCTATGACAGGGAAAAGGTGTATAAAATCCTCAATTGGACAATCACAATGATGTGGGAACTACGGAGTAAAATATTATTATGGATGAAACCAAAAGGTTAAGCTAAAGTTACCAACCTGCCTGCTCGTATAGTTCAGTGGCAGTTCTCCAATCAGCATTCCATCTCGTAAAACTAAGTTTTGTTCTGGTAAAATAGAAAGTGGGCATAATGAATAAATATGCTTTGAAGAAAACAAAAATCATTAACAGCATGCAATGGTATAGAAATCACATTTTAGACATTTGGGGATTAAAAAAAAAAACTTATCTTCCCCCATTAATATAATGATATTTCTGTTTCCACCCACGGAACCTTAATTACAAGAATAAAGCAAACAAATCTTCGTTCCAAATTCATATTGGCGCACCTACATGAAACCTTTAGCTTCAGTTGAAGCAACCCCCCACCCCCCAACTTTGGCTCAAATAAATTGGTTTGTTCCTTATTTTTGTGTTACAACGCATCCGTCCATCTAAAGCATTTTCGTCTCTCCCCGTTATTTTCCACACAATTTTATATATGCATATATATAGACCTGGTTCTCCTCTGATGAGATATATCAGCTCAGGAACTTGTGATAAGATCTGGTTCTCCTCCCAGATGTGCTATACGATCCCTTCCAAAACAGACAACTCTACTCACAGGCAATGCTGGCTTCCTTCAATTTCATAAGATCGGATCGGGTATAGCCTATACTCATCTATATGCCTGGAAGCTAGGCTATCTGATTTAAAGTTCCACCAGAAGTACAAAAACACTAAAACAAATTCTTAATATCTCTTTCACTTCAGTCTCTATTAATGAGATCAGAAAGCTTCTATCCATCAATTGCAATATAATCAAGTAAAACTTGAGTGTTTATTTGCTGCTATGCTCGACCTCAACGGAGGCAGATTCAGCGGTATATTAGCACAAAAATTGTTCCCTTCCTTTTGTAGAAGATGATTGTCTCAGAAACCAATGCCAGTTTCTGTACAGATCAGCTCAAGAGGCTTGAATCAACAAAAATGGATGTGAAATTGCAGAAATCGGCATATTGATCGCAATAATTTTGTAATTGGACCCGAGACAAATTGAAGCATTCGAGAGAAACAATCAGAAGTAACGAAGAGAGCGAGAGAAAGGGAGTTACAGTTTGTCGGCTTTAGCGATGAGCTTTTCTGGATCGGAACCCGCCATAGCCGAGTTTCAAGTTTCGTCTGTGTGCGGGTTTTGGCTAGTTTCACAGCTGAGACTGGGTACCTTCAACAACTAAGACGCATCGTCACGCGCAGGCATTTCTGGGAGTTCGTATCTGCTGCAGTCGTGTGTATTTCGTATAGTTACAGCCTATGAGGTGGCCTTAATAGATGCTTGCCTGGTGGCAAACTCTATTTTCCTCTAAGGTCTGTTTGGAGCAATTGAAATAGCGATCCGTTATTCAGTTTGTTACGATTGTTTGAGAAATAAATGTCAATCATCTTAGTAACAGATTTAACCCATACTAATGAAACAATGGTGTAACGTTCGAAAAACCAATGACCATTCCTACTGCAATGTATTGAGATGTTAAAGATCTTCTTCCTATGTTCCCTTATACCTGACGATAAGAACTTCCACTAAAATCTGTTTCTCATACAGATACAGAACGATATGTATGTGCAATTGCGTTCTTGTTGGGAGACCGCTCTGATTGTAGAGGATGACTCGTAAAGGATGTGACAGAGAAACCCCGTCTTAATATGGTCGGGTAGGTACTTCTTACTCCTCACGCGACCCTAAACTGGGAACTCATGTGTCCCCCGTCACCACATCAGAAAGCTACCTAGTCGACGAACATGAATCTTTGACAAAACAAGTTACCGATGACATCCTTTAAAAATACAGTCATGTGAGGATATCTATTTCTCTTTTCAATAAAATGGGATTTATCAATATAGTAAATCATGTTTAGAAAAGAAACAACAATGTAATCAGAGAATGGATGGCTACTCATGATTTAACAAACTTCGTAAAGATACATAAGCTAGGAACCTGATTATAATATCGAGATATAGACTGTACCACCACATCTCTTAGAGCATCTATACCGGGTCGAACCAACGCCCGCACCATTGGTTCGGATCAGCAACGAACCGATGGTTCGCTCGGTGTGGAAGCGAAGGTTCGCGAACCAGCGAACCATC